>JAVSCE010003721.1:0-102678 GCA_032199065.1 Smutsia gigantea
AGAATGAAACTGGACTACTGTCTAGCCCCATACACAAAGGTAAACTCAAGGTGGATCAAAGACTTGAATGGAAGTCATGAAACCATAAAACTCTTAGAAAAAAACATAGGCAAAAATCTCTTGGACATAAACATGAGCAACTTCTTCATGAACATATCTCCCGGGCAAGGGAAACAAAAGCAAAAATGAACAAGTGGGACTATATCAAGCTGAAAAGCTTCTGTACAGCAAAAGGACACCATCAGTAGAACAAAAAGACATCCTACAGTATGGGAGAATATATTCATAAAAAACGTATCTGATAAAGGGTTGACATCCAAAATATATAAAGAACTCATGCACCTTAACAAACAGAAAGCAAATAATCCAATTAAGAAATGGGCAGAGGACATGAATAGACACTTCTCCAAGAAGAAATTCAGATGGCCAACAGGCACATGAAAAGATGCTCCACATCGCTAATCATCAGAGAAATGCAGATTAAAACCACAATGAGATATCACCTCACACCAGCGAGGATGTGGAGAAAAGGGAACCCTCCTACACTGCTGGTGGGACTGCAAATTAGTTCAACCATTGTGGAAAGCAGTATGGAGGTTCCTCAAAAAACTCAAAATAGAAATACCATTTGACCCAGGAATTCCACTCCTAGGAATTTACCCTAAGAATGCAGCAGCCCAATTTGAAAAGGACAGATGCACCCCTATGTTTGTTGCAGCACTATTTACAATAGCCAAGAAATGGAAGCAACCTAAGTGTCCATCAGTAGATGAATGGATAAAGAAGATGTGGTACATATACACAATGGAATATTATTCAGCCATAAGAAGGAAACAAATCCTACCATTTGCAACAACATGGATGGAGCTAGAGGCTATTATGCTCAGTGAAATAAGCCAAGCCGAAAAAGACAAGTATCAAATGATTTCACTCATATGTGGAGTATAAGAACAAAGAAAAAAACTGAAGGAACAAAACAGCAGCAGACTCACAGAACCCAAGAACGGACTAATAGTTACCAAAGGGAAAGGGACTGGGGAAAATGGGCGGGAAGGGAGGGATAAGAGGGAAAAAGGGGCATTACGATTAGCAGATATAATGTTGGGGGGGCACGGGGAGGGCAGTACAACTCAGAGAAGACAAGTAGTGATTCTATAGCATCTCACTACACTGATGGACAGTGACTGTAATGGGGTTGGTGGGGGACCTGATGAAGGGGTAGTTTAATAATCGTAATATTGCACATGTAATTGTAAATTAATGATAATAAAATAAATTATATTAAAAAAAAAAATCCTCAGGTCTGACTCCAAGGAATCTCCCATGCGTCTGCTGGTAGCCCTCATTAGTCATATCTGAGGCTCCAGCATGGATTCAATTTTCCCAAGAGCACATCAGGACATGACTAAGTTGACCCTGACTGCAGTCAAGTATCATGAAAGGGGAATTTGTTTTGTCCACGTACATGTGTTTAAAGCTAAACCATCTGAGTCTTGCTCAAAGTTCTCAGAGTTGATGGCAGAGGTGAGCTGAGCTGCTAAAATCTTGTGCAGAAAGAGAGGCTCCTCGGCTTTTGGGCAACAGCCGCGTCGTGCTGATATGTGCCCAGTGGGTATGTCGGGCAAAGAGAAGGGACAATTGGATTCTGTCATGTCCACCCCAGTCTTTTCTGATCAAAATGTCAAATTGCAGTGCACGTCTGGTCCCGAGAAGCCAGACTTGGTCCATCTTTGAGCACAAGATGAAAACTGCAATGAGCAGCCCATTGTTTCGGCAAGTGCCCTCTGTGTCCAAGAAAGCACGGCTTCCCATCACCGAAATCCAACTTCTGGTCCATTTTATGTTTCTATTCATAAAGGTTACAATTTGTGTGGTTCTCGGGTGCCAAACGCAAACCTATGGCTGATAATCACAATGAGGAAGATCTGGGCTTCCTTAAAGGAAGAACTTCCTAATGAATCGAGCTCTCCGAAGAGAGAATGAGCTTCCCAGGGAGGTGGTGAGGACTCTGTCATAGAAGGTGTGCAAATCTTGCTCGGGATCCAGGCATTCGGCAAAGGATTTCCTGGAGCAAGGTGAGGCCCAGGGACCAGCAACCTCGGCATCACAGGAGCTTGTCAGAAGCGCAAATTCTCACCCCACTCCCACAGAAGCAGACTTTCTCAAGGGGGCGCCTAGGAATCTGAGTTTTAACAAGCCTTCCGTGTTATTCTAATGTGCATAAAGGTTGAGAAGCATTGCTCAGGGTCACCTGGAAGGATAAATGTCCATGCTTATTACTGCAAATCTGCACTGATTTAACCTGTAATGGTTTAGACTTCATGATCCTTTGAATTGGGTTTAAGGGACACTTGCCCTAACAATGAAGACATACTAAGATTTATGAGGTGAGGGTTATGCACTAATGTTACTTCAGAAAACACTGAGCTATAAATATTTTAGGACATTCATTGCTCATATGCAAGTGATGCTGTGCATTATAACAGGGTCCCAACCGAGTCACTAAAGCAAGTCAAGACCACCCTGTATTGACACATTAGTGGGAAGATTTGGCTAGAATTGTGACTTGACCACCAAAGTAACAGAATGACCTTTTATTTAAATATTCTAGAACTCAGGTTTTCTCCTAATTGGTCTGGCTTTCTCTCTCCCCAGCTGGACCCCCTGTGCCAGAATTGGTGAGGTGTTCTGTCTTTTTCCATTCCCCAAGGAGCCCACAGGCTGGCAGGGAAGTGGGCAGAGCATGGAGGCTGCCCCTGGCCAATTTTGTTATCTTGTTTTCTCCAGGCATAGGGGAGTCTGGGGTTTCTGAAAGTTTAGCCCGGCATGTAAACAGAGCACGTGGGAAGCTGGGCCTGCCCCTCTACCCAGCCACACGGAAAGTCAGCAGAAACCACGGAGGTGGGGCAGGGCACTGGAAGGGCTGCTGACAAAGGGGACAAATGAGGATCATGTCCATTTGCCAGACCTGCACTGAGGCCCTCTTGCCCTCCCTCCATCAGCATGGGAGGCCGGTGCAACCCCTGATTGCTCTCACTCTACGGGTGAGGACACTGAAGCTTAGGGGGTGTTATGATCTCAGGTCACCCAGTAGGAAATGTTTGGTCCTCAGCCCAGGTGGTCTGACCACAAGACCATGTCCTATCACTTGCTATTCTGTATATTTGAGACCCAGGTTCAATTTCTAGCCATGCTAGACTGCTGTGAAGCCCTGTCCCTCCCCAGACATCAGCCTCCTCATGCAGACAGGAAGGTGGGAGTAGATGCCTCTGAGTCCCTTCCAATCCGATTTTAGGGTCTCAGTTACTGGACTCGTAGTTGCTACGGCCAGCTCAGCCAACAGTGCGTGAGATGGGGAGGCAGGCCAGGCTCGGGGTGGCAGACGATGGTGTGCACACACTTGCCCACCTCCCTGGGGGCCAACTAACTTTTGACTCAAACCTCAACCCACTGCTCTGAGGTAGTCAGTGGGCCAAGGTCCACAGAGCGTGTGGTCTGGGGTAATCCCTTTTCTTGATTCAGACCGTACTCCATCCTCCACATCCTGGCTGCTGGCTGTGCAATCACACATCCTCCCAAGTTCAGAGCCATCACTTGCCAAGACCGGAAGTGTGAACATTTGCAATTCATTTCAGGTCGGCTCTGTGGCTGCAGGAGCCTGCTAAGAAAAGTTCCATGTCCTATGCCAGATGTAGTCTGGGAAAAAGTAAGCAATGCTCTTGGTTTTCTCATGAGGCAGTTTATAAAACCAATTAAAGAAAGGGCACAGGAATGTCCTGATGGAAGTTCCTTATTCTAGAAAGCCCTTCCCAAGGGGCCCTTGCCTGCTCATCCATCGGAACATTGGGGGACTGACGCACAATGTGGGCTGTGGCTTCCGTGGATGTAGATGTATTTCCACCTAGGCGGGGAGCTTCCCTAGGGCACCAGTCCCACTGTGCCCCTCATTACACTCCTCGGGGGAGGGGTGAACCCAGCATGCTCAGCTCAGCTTCTCTTTTTAGTGTCAGTCTCCTCACAAGTCATGCTCTGCTCCTCACAAGTGCTAATCTAGGTGGGGCAAGCTGTAACCTGTCAGCGATGGCTTCAAGGAACTTAACCTTGGGATGCAATTTTAGAAGCCTGTGGCAGCCTCATGCCCAGGCCAGGAGCAGCAGTAAGGCTCACTCATCTACAGTTCTGCAGCCTGCAGAGGCCAGGGTGGTCCTGCTTCTGAGGACTAGGAAGGGTGCCCAGAGGCTGGCCAAGCTGGCCGGGGCTTCCGCACCTCTGTCCCCAAAACCCCTACCCGCACCTGTCCTTAGAGACCTAGCCCAAATGCCACCTTCTCTGTGGTCTTTGCAGACCCGTCTCAGTTGGAAGAACTTCTTCCTTCCATTAACGCAGCATCTCACACGTTTTTGACCATGACAGCTCATGGTAAGGAAAACCTTATATATTGAGACAAAATGCACACAGACACATGAATTGCCATAACTGAAACACCAACTTGTGGCGACCCCTGCACTGGTTTCATGACCGGTGAAAAGTCCACAGTTTGTATTTCAATCAAAGTGCAACCTGATGTGAAATGACCTCCAGTATAATAGTGTGCATATAATAGTGTGCATAGTTTGTGGCCATGAGTGTTTGAAGAGGAACACACATATATCTCTGGATGGAGACTTGAGGAACGAGTGACACTGGTTGGCCTACAATGGTCTGTCATACATGTAAGATTACAAACAACTGAAGATGGGATCTGTGTTATTTTTTTCTGGCATCACCAGTGCTAGTACAAAGCCTGGCACAGTGTCCAGAAGTATGCGATAAGGTGGACTGAATTCAATAGAAAACTTAAGTTCCCCAAGTTTATTCACTCATCCACCCTTTCTCCTTTCTTCCTACCTCCCCTCCTTTCCTGTTACCTTTCAATCAATATTTACTGAAGACCTACTATGTGCCAGGAGCCAGCATGGTAGAGGTCTTAGCATGGTTTTGCTCTATCCTAGAACTCCTTCCATCCTTGGACTGCATTTTATTTGGGTTCTGCCTGGGTGCAGACACTGTCTCCATCTTGCTGATAGGAAGTTCCATTTTAAGCTTTCTTGAGGGATTCCATCCCCACTGACTGCTGGTGCCCCCTCATAAGCTTTGCTTTCAATAGTGTGACCAAGGGCTCTAGGAGTCCCTGAGAGAACCCTGATACAGCCCACTTTCCAAAATCAACTGCCTAACGAAGCTTCTTGCAAACTCACGCCTGCCTGATTATGGTAGATTACTGCCTGTGACCCCCAACGAACACACATCTGCATGTTGTCCCACCCATGCTCACTCTGGGCTTTATCACAGGACTCATCTTGGCCACTGGGATAATAGCAATCAGGATACAAGCAGAGACTAGAAGAGCTATTTTCACTTTGGGGCTTGTCCGCTTGGAGCATGCTTGCGGCAGTCAGTCACCATGCTGTGAGAAGCCCAGGACACGTGGAGAGGCTGCACAGAAACAACCCGAGGGGTTCTGCTCTACAGCTCTGGCTGAGCCCCCAGCCTGTGCCCGCTGCCATCCTTGAGGGTGGGCCATCTTGGATGTTCCAGCCCAGTCAAGCCCCCAGGTCTGTAACCCCGGCAGCATCACATGGAGCAGAAGAACCGCCCAGCTGACCCGTCAACCCACAGGATCATTAGAGATAATAAGATACTTGCTATTCTACATCACTACATCTTGGGGTGCTTAGTTGCACAGAAATAACTAACTAAAACATGGAAAGGACATTTCCTAGCTACAGCCTCTTTGATACAGTCAAGCTTCCCATGGACCCCATAGGGTCCAAATGGGATTCCTGCTCTCGTGATGTTCTTCACACTCAGGATCAACACGGGCCAGGGCCTGAGTACATTCCTCCCTGAGGGGCTGACTATGGGGACAGTGTCATCGAGGTGAGAAAGGCCCTTGCAGGCACCTGGCACTGTCCAGAGGAAGCACAAAACCCCAGCTAGATAGCATCTGGAGCGTTCTCTGTTACTCAAAGGTTCTGAGGGGGGAATGGTTGATTTTCATAGCGAAGCAAGTGGTTATATTCCAGAGTCGGTTGCAACATTTGCATGAAGATTTAGGCCAGAATTCAAGATTAATCATTTATCACACGTCAGTCAATAGGTTGTTTTTGCCTTTTCCCCAAGGATATCTTGGACTATCCCATTCCCTGGTCTCTGCTATGGGACAGCTTTGGCAGAAAAGTGTGAGAAGCCCTGATCCTCCTGCACCCCTCACCCCACTGTTGGGGAGCCTAGGGGAGAGAAGGGAAGTGTCCAAGCTCTCCCAGGAAACCAGGGCTGGAGCAGGAGTACAAACCCGGGCTCTACTGTACTTCTAGATCCACTTCTTTTCACCAACCACCTGGTCATGACTAGAAAAAAAAAAATTTTTTTTTTGAGGCCAACCTCCTAACTGAAAGAGAAACAAAGGTATTACCTTTCCTGATGTCTTCACTCCTTTCCAGAGGCTAAAAAACAGGATGATGACGACGACCATCAGGCAGAGTAAGAGCTGCCACTGGGGCAGGCCGATGTCATGGATCCCGCTGCTCTCATGCAGGTGCAGGACACCACGCCTGCCCGGGGGAGAGGGAGGGGTCAGGGAAGACAGAAAAGTCAGGGGCGATGACCCAGGCTTTGACCACGGGCCAGTCCCTGGACGTGACATGGCTGGAGGTGGGCCCGGGCTGCCCTGGCTGCTGCCCTGCACTTCTGGGGCCTGCTCTGCACAGTCATGGCCTGTGCCCAGGACTGCCCTGCCCGAGGCCAACAAATCATCTGGGGAGACTCCCTGCTCAAGGCTGCTTTTTGTCAGTCACCAAAATTTCAACATAACAAGAATCTCTTGAGTGCCGTGGACGAGGATGAGGAGGTAGGATCACCGTCTCTGGGTCCACTGCTAAGCCCGGGCCTGCCAGTTAGGCCTCTTAGCTCCTAGTGGATTGTTGCATAAGGAGCAAATGCTTACAGTCTCTCTTGCTCATCCTAACAATTCATCTTCTATAAAAAATAAGACCCAGAACCAGCACAGGGGAGGCTGAGGAGGACAGAGGGCCAGTCTCCCGCACACTCTCACTTCCTTTAGCAAACATTCCCAGGCTATGGCAGACACCTCACCCTTTGTCCAGCCCTTTCATGCTGGCAGGGCCATTTCCCCACATAGATATTTCCCTTCCCCAGGTCTCATTCTGCAGTTCTACTAGGGCACCATTCAGAACGTGGCCCATTAATAAATTTATCCCAGTACTTAAGGCAAAAAGCAGCTCAATATATCATCCTGTCCTGGGGTTGTGCTTCAATCCAAAAGGCGACCGTGCTGTTGGACATCTTACACACCTACGATGGGTGAACTGGGGGATGGTTGGCTGTCTCTCCGTCTGTCTGTGTCTCTATCTCTCTCCCCCTCCTCCCTACCCTCCTCCTCCTCTTTACCCACACCGTCCCCCTAAAAGAGAAATACGAGGTGAAAAGAATGTGATTTTGAGGTCCATAAACAAGAGCAGGGTTTGCAACCTGTACATAGGAATTGCCTGGAGATCTTTCAAAAACTTACTGATACCTGGGTCCCACTCTCAACCAATTAAATTAGAGCCCTTGGGGAATGGGCCTCGGTGCCAATACCTTTTAAATTCCCTAGGTGATTCTTCTGGACAAAGCTGAGACCCGCTGAACTAGAGGCCCACCCAAATTATAGGCTTTCTTTAGAGCAAACTTGAGCCTTCCAGAAATTTGTCTTTACTTTCCTGGCAAAATAAAATTGGCTCTCTGAGCCTAAGGGAAAAAAGGCTCAGAGGGGCTCATTTAAAGTAGGCTTGAAATATCCCAGAAGCCTGGTGTCAGATGAGCCCACAGAGTCAGAGGCAGATGGCTTCCCTCTCTGGGAGCAGAACATAAGATGCTGGAAGATGCTAGACTGGCAAGGAAAACATGTACCCTCAGTCTGGAAATTTGGTCAGCTTTCCCCTGGACAGGGGTGTACATTTCCTGGGCAGGCAAGGACTGGAGGCCACTCTTAATGCTAGGTATAGTTCATTCATTCATTCATTTGTTCATTTACCCATTCAAAATGAGCATCTATTATTAGTAAGAACATGAAGGAAAAGAGAAAGATGTGGCCCAGAAGTTATCCAGGCTCTGAGGTCAGATGCAAACTCATTCCTGTACGTCTGCTGTGAGCCAGGCAGCACGCTGGGGGCTGGTGACATGGCTACAGACAAGCAGGTGATGGCTCCAGCCACCTGGAGCTCCTGGCAGAGGGGACAATAGCTGGTCAATACATTCCCCATCTTGAGCCTTTTTCCTTTTCAGTAAGAGGGCTCTCAAAGTTTAAATTACAGGATCCATAGACAGTGCCTGGAACCCAGGGAACGCTCAGCAAATGGTCAGTGTAACTATCATCATGAGAGAGCAGCAGGCTTCCGCAGAAGAGCAAAGTAGTGCCTGGAAAACTCAGCTGACTCCGTCAGCGGGGCGGGCTCCACGGAGGAGCGGCTGCTGCCTGCTCTGCTGGTCTGCGAGAGTAACGGGCGGACTGAGAGATGCACAGGTGTGGTAGAGGACGAGATGGGGAGAGGGGGTGCGGACACGCATAGGTGTCTGCGAGTGAGCGTGTGCGGATGAATGAGCAGAGCTGTGTGGGAGATCAAGGCCCACAAAGACTCACATCTCCTGTCCCTAGCCGGTCCTCACTCCCGCACCCCCAGGCTGAGTTTTGCAGCTTTAAACTGCTCACCCTGCATCAGCTTCCCTGAGCAATGTTTCCAAATCTGCCCCTCCTAACCCTATCTCTTGGTCTGCTACCAATACCCCCAACCTCATGGCCTGCTCCCAGGCCGGATCCACATTCTCTTCCTCCAGGGGTATTATAAAAGTGTCCCTATCTCCCCACAACCCAGGCCTGCCTCCAGTCAGCCCCCAGAAAGCCACAGTCTGCTGCTGTCGAACTCCATCGGGAGTGTCCTTCCAATCTTGCCCCTGTCCTGCCCCTCAACTCTCCGAAGCTCCTTATCACCGGAAAGAGTGGTTCTCACTGGGCAGCTTTGCCCTGCCTCTGCAGGGACATCTGGCAATGACTGGAGACATTTTGGGTTGTCATATCTGGAGTGGAGGGACATGTGCTAGTATCTAGTGGGAAGAAGCCAGAGATGACGCTACGTGTCCAAAATACACAGGGCAACTCCTCCGTCGCCAACATAGAATTATCCAACCTCGAGGTTGTGAAATCTGCGTCCAGGGGATAAAAACAAGGGCCTTTCAGAATCTGACGTCCTTCACAGTCATCCCGTGCCAAGTGCATCCTCTGCCTCACCACACCCTTGCCTTTGGCTCGGGGCAACGGCCAGCCACTTATCATTTCCCAGTCGTATGGAGCTCCCACTGCTTTGGAACTTGGAACTTTCTGTCCTTTTCTGCCTAGAACATGCTTCTGGCCCCATTTATCTGTCTGGCAGACTTCTCACCTTGCTAGTCTCAACTTGAAAAAGATACCCTGACTTAGGCCCCTCTCCTATGCCCTAAGAGATGAAGAGGAAGGGAGGGAGGGAGGAAGAAAGGAAGGAGGGAGGGAGGGAGGAAGGGAGGGAAGGGAAGAAGAGAGGGCAGGCATATCTAAGAGAACCAGAAGCAGATACTGAACCCATCTGACTTAATTCTGCTCCTTCCCTTTGCTTTATGGGCCAAGTGTTGAATGATGTCAGTAGCCATTTGACCAATTTGACTGTTGGAATCATGAAAACAAAAAGACACCAAACCAACTGGGCTTGCCCTGACACTTGCTAAAATGACCCTAGTGTCCAATCAGATGGCCATAATGCCCCCAGGTGGCCTCACGTGCATGTGAAGTCCACTTTCAGGGTTATAGGGGCTGTCTAGCTATTTCGTTGGTGAAAAGGCCAGACTCTGAGCTGACTCCCAAGAAAAAGAAAGCCAATCCAGCTTCCTGTCCCCAGCAGGCCCAAGCCTTGGGGGGTTAGGTAATACAAGTAACTTGGGTTTGTTGTAGTTTCCCAGCAATTTAATGAACATGAATCATCATGAAGCATATGGTCCAGGCTTTCCGAAGTCTATGGGCCAAATGGCTTAGTTTCTCACTTGACACTGAGGCCCAAAGGTTTAGTCCCGGAGTGGAGGGAGGCTTCTGTTCCCCACCAGGAACAGACAGGGGTAGAAGCCTCCTATTCCCAGAGCATGTTCACCAAGGGTGCCCTGTTCCTTATAAAGTTATAGAACACCAGAGTTGCTTTTAGCCAAGGGCTGTTTGGCTTCAGGCCTGGAGTCTGGGGGGAACAGTGGTTTTGTTCCCTTGAATGATACGTTCAATCCATCAGTTTAAATGAGTACAAGATGGCAACAAAATAGGCCAGGAGGCCCTGAGGAAAGAGAAAAAACTACCTAACCTTCTTGGGGTTGGCTGGCTCTGGGAGTCCTAGATGCTGGGTCCTCAGAGCAGAAACATTTATATGAAAAGGGCCATGTGCCATTAAAAAGAAAATCTGGAGGCAGCTCTTTACTTCGGAGCACACAAAAGCAGGGTCCACATGAGAAAGAGAGGCATGAGAGAGCTCCTATCTACCCTCAGACTCCCACATGCCTGTCACAACTACATCCCCCTGCAGACTCTGACAGGACAGGGAAGAAAGGCAGCACGGAGGCCTGGCTATGGGGCAGAGCCTGGACTCAGACAACCGGGATCAGGTCCACCTCTGCCACTTACCTAAAACCCGAACGCCACATTCTTTTCTGTAAAATAGGAGTGATTTTTTCCACTTCCGTGAATTAGAGGGCTAGATGGACTTGAATGTGAAGAGATGCCTGGTGCCTGGCTCGCGGTAGCTGAGAAGGGGAGCTTAAAAGGATAGATGAGGGGAGGGGAGCTCCTGGATTGTTTAGCATTGCATCCCCCAAGCTCCTCTGTTCCTTGCATAAGAATGTCGTCTTCTTCCACCACTTTCCACCCACAGATGAGCCTAGAGGAAGTTTAGGGCTGTAATTAAAGTAACTTGGTTCTTAAGACCCAACTCATCTCTCCCTCCTGCTGGGTGTCTCTGCTGGGACAGACCTGCTGGCCATTAAGACGTCAGAGGAGGAATCAAATAATAACTAGACTAGAGCCGAGACTATCATTTTCCATTTCAATTTATAAGGACAAGAGTTGCCAAGAGCAAAAAGAAAAATCATTTTTTTCTTTTACCATGAGATGATAAAGGGAAAAACATGGAACCAATTACATGTATCAACAGCCTCTGCCCCACTCTCCTTCATGGTCTCCCAGGCCAAACCACATTCATAAACTGGGAAGACCTAAAATCTCCACCCTCAAGCTCCCCAAAGGTTCTGGGATTTTCCAAAGCCATGCTCCTGAAGAGAAGAGTGAAGGAGACCCTAGATTTTCCAAGACGCGACACTGTAGGGATGGCAACCTGATCCCAGACTGAATCTTGTTCTGTCTGAGATGGGAGGGCAGTGGCTAAGACAGGGGCTATCAACCTTGGCTGGATATTAGAATTGCTGGAGGAGCTGTTAATAAAAATCTTCGTGCCCTGGCTGCACCCAGACCAATGGAGTCAGAATCTCTGGGTATAGGGTTCAGGCATCTGTGGATCTTAAACTCTATAGGTGTTTCAAAGGAGCAGCCAATATTTAGAATTCCTGGCCTAAGAGTTTGGGCTTTGCAGCCAGACTGCCTGGATTCACACCTGCTTCCAATACCACTTTTAAACTGCATGACCTTGGACAAGTCCCTTCCTGCTTATGCACATTTTCTCATTCATGAGACAAGAGTAAGTTTAGACCACAGGGGTCAGGATTAAAAGATAGCATGGAAAGGGCACTTTGCATGATGGTTGTGTAATCTAAGCCAGATAAATGTTAGTCGTGACTATGACAATATTTTTGAGTAATAATGACCACTTACAATGGCTAGGATCTAATAACACACACAGCTTAAGACTGTAGGCTCTGGAATTCCACTGCCTGGCAAGGCAGGGCCCAGGGTGAGGAGAGGGAAGCTCCTGGGGCAAAGCGTAAGGAGGTGCTCACTCTCAGAGTATGTCAGTTGCAAGCTTCCTGGCACCAAATCTTGGCTCTGTACAGTAGTAGCTGTAGGGCTGTGGGCCAGTGGTTTACTGTCCCATCTTCAAAATGAAGTGAATATTTGCAGCCACTCCATGTGTGCAATGAGGATAAGAGTTACAGATACCTCAGCGGGCTAGTGTGAGGCTTAAATTGCAGTAATACCTACAAAGAAGTTAGCAGAAAGTCTGACATGCATGGTAAGTGATTAGCCATTCATGTGATAGTGAGGAAGACAAGAATCAGATGCTCGCTTTAAGTTAACAGCAGTGTTTCAGATCCTTTGGGGGCTGTAGATGTATTTAGAATGCTAAAACAACAATGGGCTATCTCCCCCCAAATTCCCCAATCCACATAATTTTGCAGATGCCTCCTGGAAGTCCATAGGAAATATAGATGGGCGCAGGTGGACATGTGGATCCAGGAAATTCTCTGCAATGGTTCACTGAAGGTAGTTCCTAGGCCATGAGAACCCTAAGTTCCCTGAACTCCAGGAAGCAGCAGACTTTCCAGAGGCCACTTTTAACCAAACCAAATCTCCCTGGCCCCACTGCACCAAGAGGGTAGGGATGGAAATTTTCCTAATACAGTCCCAGTCTCCCGGGAAATCAGGACTCATTCCTAGATCCTTGGTGTAAGGAATCCATAGAACTGAAGGAGACTAGGTCTAAAGTTGTTTGTGAATTTGTCTTTTCACACACTCTAGACCTGCACTGTCTAATATGGTAGCCACTGGCCCTGTGTGGCTAAATATTTAAAAATTAAATTGGTTAGAATTAAATAAAATGTAAAATTCTGCTCTTCCATCACACTGGCCCCATTTCAGCTGCTCCATAACCACATGTGGTCTATGGCTACTGTATGGACAGCACAGATAGAGAACATTTCTATCATCATGGGAAGTTTTACTGGGCAGCACCACTCCAGACCAGCTGATCATAGCTCCCAGGCCAAATCCAGGATATGGCCTGTTTAGGAATGGCCTGTGAACTACAAAGGGTAAAATAAAACAAAGAAGAATGTGCAAGAGACATACATGGCCTTCAAATCCCAAAACATTTCCCCTCTGGTCTTTCACAGAAGTCTGCCAACTTCCACTGCAGGCCACACATACCTTGAGAGTGAGCTTCCAGAGGATTTATCTGCCCCACCCCATAGTTTGTAAGCCAGATTTTCTGCTTATCTGCTAACACTTCTGTAGGGATTATTAAAATGTGACTTTCTGGCATCTGGGGGAAAAAGACAATAAATGCTACTTCTGAAGACACCACCATGCAAACATTTTAAATCAAGTGGCTGAAAACTCGTTGACCATCGCACACCTCAAGGAAAGAAAAGGATGGAGTACACGCCGAGAGGACTGAAGGCAATAACAAAATAAATAATGGTGGTTATGGACTAAAGCCACAGAACAAAATGCTGTCTCTGAGCCCATACAGAGAAATGAACGAATCAGGGACATGCAGATTAAAACCACAATAAGCTACCACCTCACACCTGTAAGAACAGCCATCATCAAAAAGACAATAACAAGTGTTGGTGAGAATGTGGAGAAAAGGGACTCCTCATGCACTGTAGGTGGGAATGTAAGTTGATGCAGTCACTATGGAAACCTGTATGGAGGGCTACCCTGTGATCCACAAGTCCCACTTCTGGGTATCTATCTGCAGGAAATAAAATCACTAATTTGGAAAGATACGTGTATCCCCATACTCATTGCAGCATTATTTACAATAGCTTAGCTGTGGAAACAATCTAAGGAATTCAAAAGATGAATGGATGAAGAAAATGTGTTATATCTGTAAATCATGGTATGCATACACAATATTTACCACAATATGGATGGGCCTTGAGAGCATAGGGCATTATGCTAGGTGAAATAAGTAAGACAGAGAAAGACAAATACTATATGATCTCCCTTATATGTGGAATTAAAAACAACAACAACAAAAAGAAATTAATAGATACAGAGAACAGATTGGTGGTTGCCAGAGACAAGGGTGAGGGCTGGGTGCAATGGGTGAAGGGGGTCAGAAGGTACAAAATTCCAGTTATTAAATAAATAAAGTTCTGGGGATATAGTGTTACATATCTTATATCCTAGAGTTAACTATAGGATAGTTAACTATATTCTATAGTTAATAATAATACTGTATTGTAGACTTATGAAAGATGGTATATCTTATATCCTAGAGTTAACTATAGGATAGTTAACTATATTCTATAGTTAATAATAATACTGTATTGTAGACTTATGAAAGATGGCACATGAAAGTTGAGACAGAGGCTTCCTCCTAAAACTGCATACAATATGAAAATATAATTAATACAACCACTCCTGAAAGAGCAATAGGAAAGAGGACTGCACCAGACTGCATACACCTGGAGACAAGAGCAGACCTTACGGAACAGGTAATGTACCAAAGCTGTGGCCCGGTGGGATCCAAGCCCTTCCCCCACCCCAGCTTACCAGTGGGAGGAAGAAATGGAACAGGGAGGTAGTGGAGGCCTGGGACTCTGAATATCTAACTCCGGAGATCTGCTCTGGGAGCACAAACCTACATTTCATGGTGCTTCCATGGTACTCTCATGTTTAGGGGGTTGTAAAGCTAAGATAGGCAGAATTCCTGGAGAGACTGAGATTCAGCTGCTTGTGGAAAGCAGGGATCCATATCCAGCTGCTCTGGGACAAAAGAAAGGCAGGCAGTCTGAGAGTCTTCCTAACAAGGAAGTCCTTAGCAAGAGGGCTGCTAAAGGGGCAAGGACTGCACAGAGCTTTCTGCTCAGGAGAAAGGACAGGTAGACAAAATGGTCCGGGTGTACTCTGCCCAGCAGGTTGGGAGCTTTCACGATCTTCAGGTGCTCCAGCTCCCTGGCTGGCTACACAGCTCCAAGGACCCCCTCCGTGATATGCAGCCTACTGTGCCTTTCTCCCTGCCAGCCCCTCCTGGCTCACAAACCAGCAAACCCTACTCTAGCGTTAGGCCAGCCAGAGGGAAGATCTGTCTACAGCTACTACAAACGCAAAGCATAGAGGCTTATACCTGTGTGCATGGCCAACTGGTTAAGGCAGTGGAGTCAGGCATAGCAGCCGGGAGGCAGGAAACAGCTCTTTCCTCCCCCCAGGCACCAATACCACTCCCCTGCGACCCCCAACATTGCTTCAGGGGCTGAGCAGCTCCAGAGAGTAGAGCTGATGGGCACTAGAGGGCGCCATATACAAATATGAAACGCCAAAGGATCCTGGTTCAAAGTAAAATTATTAATACAACTCCTGAGAAAGATTTAAATGACATTGACCTCATGACTCTTCCTGAAAGGGAGTTCAAAATAAAAATCATTAACATGCTCATGGAGGTACGGAAAGATATTCAAGAACTCAGGAATGAATTCCGGTCGGAGATCCAATCGGTGAAGAGCACAATGGAGGGTATTAAAAGCAGATTAGATACGGTGGAGGAGAAGATAAATGAAATAGAAACTAGAGAAGAGGAATACAAAGAAGCTGAGGCACAGAGAGAAAAAAGGATCTCTAATAATGAAAGAATATTGAGAGAACTGTGTGACCAATCCAAACGGAACAATATTCGCATCACAGGGGTACCAGAAGAAGATGACAGAGAAAAAGGGACAGAAAGTGTCTTTGAGGAGGCAATTGCTGAAAACTTCCACAATCTGGGGAAGGAGGTAGTCTCTCAGGCCATGGAGAGGCACAGATCTCCCAACACAAGGGGCCCAAGGAAGACAACACCAAGACATATAGTAATTAAAATGGCAAAGATCAAGGATAAGGACAGACTATTAAAAGCAGCCATAGAAAGAAATAAGATCACATACAAAGGAAAGCCCATCAGGCTATCATTAGGCTTTTCAGCAGAAACCTTACAGGCCAGAAGGGAATGGCATGATGTGTTTAATGCAATGAAGCAGACGGGCCTCAACCAAGATTACTTTATCCGGCAAGATTATAATTTACATTTGAAGGAGGGAATAAACAATTTCCAGATAAGCAAAAGCTGAGAGAATTTACCTCCCACAAACCATCTCTACAGTGTATTTTGGAGGGACTGCTATAGATGGAAGTGTTCCTAAGGTTTATTAGCTGTCACCGGAGGTAATAAAACTACGGTAAAGAAAGTAGAACACCTAATTACTAAGCAAATGCAAAATTAAATTAACTATCCCCAAAGTCGATCAAGGGACAGACAAAGAGTACAGAATATGATACCTAATATATAAAGAATGGAAAAGGAAGAAAATGGAGGAGAAAAAAAAAGAACCTTTATTGTGCTTGTTATAGCATATTAAGTGAGTTAAGTTAGACTCTTAGATAGTAAGGAAGTTAACCTTGAACCTTTGGTAAGCACGAATCTAAAGCCTTGAACCTTTGGTAAGCACGAATCTAAAACCTGCAATGGCAATAAGTACATACCTATTGATAATCACCCTAATTGTAGATGGACTGAGTGCAACAATCAAAAGACATAGCGTCACTGAATGGATAAAAAAGCAAGACCAATCTATATTCTGCCTACAAGAGACTCACTTTAAACCCCAAGACATACACAGACAAAAGTGAAGGGATGGAAAAAGATATTTCATGCAACTAATAGGGAGAAAAAAGCAGGAGTTGCAGTACTTGTATCAGACAAAATAGACTTCAAGACAAAGAAAGTCATAAGAGACAAAGAAGGACATTACATAATGATAAAAGGGTCAATCCAACAAGAAAATATACCCATTATAAATATGTATGCACCCAACACAGGAGCACCTACATATCTGTGAAACAAATACTAGCAGAATTAAAAGGGGAAATAGAATGCAATGCATTCATTCTCGGAGACTTCAACACTCCACTCACTTCGAAGGACAGATCAACCAGACAGAAAATAAGTAAGGAGACAGAGGCACTAAACAACACACTAGAACAGATGGACCTAACAGACATCTACAGAACTCTACACCCAAAAGCAGCAGAATACACATTCTTCTCAAGTGCACATGGAACATTTTAAAGAATAGATCATATCCTAGGCCACAAAAAGAGCCTTGGTAAATTCAAAAAGATTGACATTGTACCAACCAGTTTCTCAGACCACAAAGGTATGAAACTAGAAATAAATTATGCAAAGAAAATGAAAAATAAATACCACAAACACATGGAGGCTTAACAATATGCTCCTAAATAACCAGTGGATCAATGACCAAATAAAAACAGATCAAGCAATATATGGAGACAAATGACAACAATAATTAAACACCGCAAAATCTGTGGGATGCAGCGAAGGCAGTGCTAAATGGAAAGTATATTGCAATACAGGCCTACCTCAGGAAAGAAGAACAATCCCATATGAGCAGTCTAAACTCACAATTAACGAAACTAGGAAAAGAAGAACAAATGAGGCCCAAAGTCAGTATAAGGAGGGACATAATAAAGATTAGAGCATAAATAAATAAAATCGAGAAGAATTAAACAATAGAAAGAATCAATGAAAGCAGGAGCTGGTTCTTCGAGAAAATACGCAAAATAGATAAACCCCTAGGCCGGACTTACCAAGAAAAAAAGAGAGTCTACTCACATAAACAGAATCAGAAATTAGAAAGGAAAAATCACTACAGACACCAAAGAAATACAAATAATGATTAGAGAATATTATGAAAAATTATATGCTAACAAACTGGATAACCTAGAAGAAATAGACAACTTTCTAGAAAAATACAACCTTCCAAGGCTGACCCAGAAAGAAACAGAAAAGCTGAACAGACAAATTACCAGCAACAAAATTGAACTGGTAATCAAAAACCTACCTAAGAACAAAACGCCTGGACCAGATGGCTCAGATGGCTTTACTGCTGAATTTTATCAAACCGTTAGTGAAGACCTAATGCCCATCCTCCTTAAAGTTTTCCAAAGAGTAGAAGAAGAGGGAATACTTCCAAACTCATTCTATGAGGCCAGCATGACTCTAATACCAAAACCAGGCAAAGGCACCACAAAAAAAGAAAATTACAGACCAATATCCCTGATGAACATAGATGCAAAAATACTCAACAAAATATTAGCAAACAAAATTCAAAAATACATCAAAGAGATCATCCATCATGATCAAGTAGGACTTATTCCAGGAATGCAAGGATGGTACAACATTCAAAAATCCATCAACATCATCCACCACATCAACAAAAAGAATGACAAAAACCACATGATCATCTCCACAGATGCTGAAAAAGCATTTGACAAAATTCACCATCCATTTGTGATAAAAACTCTCAACAAAATGGGTATAGAAAGCAAGTACCTCAACATAATAAAGGTCATATATGACAAACCCACAGCCAAAATTATACTTAACAGCGAGAAGCTGAAAGCTTTTCCTTTAAGATCGGGAACAAGACAAGGATGCCCACTCTTCCCCCTTCTATTCAACATAGTACTGGAGGTCCTAGCCACCTCAATGAGACAACACAAAGAAATAAAAGGCATCCAGATTGGCAAGGAAGAAGTTAATCTGTAGTAATCATCTTTGCTTGCAAGAATCACTGAACGATGCCAAGAAATGCAAGCAAAAGTCTGATGAGAAATTAGCTATTTACATAACCTCAAAGTAGCCCAGAAGACATTTACTAATTACAAATGGAATAATACTACCTCTGCATAGGTGGGAGCTGGCAGACACTGCCTTAGCCAAGCGAGCACAGCGGACATCCCCAGTGATAAGAGATGGGCATCACCTGACCCCTGAGAAGATGCACCGAGGATACATCATCATCTCTAAGGCACTCTTGTCAAAAATGCCAAACTTCAGTGTAATCAGGAGAAAACAACAAACTGACCCACACTGAGGGCTATTTTACAGAACTGACCAGTACTCTTCAGAAGTGTCAAGGTCATATGACACTCAGGAAAGATCGAAGAGCTCTCACAGATTGGAGGAGTCTAAGGAGACATTGACAACTAAGTGCCACATGGGCTGGATCCTGGGCCAGAGAAGGACATTAGTGGGAAAACTGACAAATTCAAGAAAGGTCTTTGGTAGGTTAGTTAATAGCATATCAATGTTAATTTTCTGATTTCAATCATTGCACTACGGTTATATAAGGTGTCAGCATTAGGGGAGGCTGGGTGAAGGGTACACAGGAACTCTGTGCAGTACTTTGGCAAATTTTCTGTGTCTAAAATGATTTCAACATAAAAACCGTCTTTTTAAAAAGATGTTCTGTCTTCCACCACTGTCAGTTCCTCTCATGTGCACATGGGCCAAATCATTTCGCCCAGCTGCACGTAGCTGGCCTGTCTCCCACTTCCTGAGTTTCCCTCACAAGCTCCAGAGAGTGCAAGCAGCATGGAGCGGGCCCGGCGACAGCTTCAGGATCAGATGCATTGGGGTTCAAGCTGCAGCTCCATCATCTGCTGGCTGAACCCCTACATGTTCCCCTGGCCGACTTGATCAGTTCTTACATCATCACCTCCTCAGAGAAGCCCTCCCTGACCACCTGAGCTAAAGTTCTTTCCCCCACAACCCCTTTCTACCACATACCTGGTTTTAATTCCTTTAGAGCATTTACACTCCCTAAAATGTGTTTTGTTTCCTGGAGGGCATGTCCACTTTCTAAAACATTCTTGCTTCCTTACCTGTTGATGAATGTATTGTCTCCCCACCCCCACTCCTCTGCTCCAGAGCACAGGCTCCTCCATCGGCCTTGTCCATGGCTCGGTCCTCAGCTCCCGGCCCGGGTTGGGTGTGAGGCACCTGCTCAGTACATGTTATGAACAATGACCAGCATGTGCCTCTCCTTTCGTGTGTTTTCCCTTCGCGTTTGGTTCGGGTCCTGCTCAGCGCAGGTCTCCACGCGCCTGTGTGGACAGGACGAGGGGTGGATGACTTACTCGTAAAACTCTGCCGCTGGGGTGAACTTGTACTTGGAGTACTTGGTGCGGTTGCCCAGCACAGAGCCGTTGAGGAGCTTGGGGTCAGTGCAGTTCAGGCTGTTCCAGGGATGGCCACAGTCCGTCCAAGGCAGGTTGAAGGTGAAGGAGGAGAAGAGGTAGTAGAGTGACCAGGCGATGATGACGTTGTAGTAGAAGCCAACATAGATGGCAATGAGGATCACAGCATAGCCAACTCCTGGGTCAGCGACAGAGAGCGGTCATGCAGAGGCCTTCCCAGGCCCAGCCCCAGAGCCACTTCTCCTGGGAAACTGGCTCTAATCACTGCAAGACCCAATGCCTATGCCTCTCTTTTTCTGCAGCAGATTGTCAGAGCCTCAGTGGTATGCCCTAGGCACTCCCTTTGACCTGACTGCTCTCTTTGCCACTGGATCCTCCTCTGCCCACTCAGCAGGCAGGCCAGAAATGCCAAGACCTTAATGCCTCCAGGGAGAAGCCAGGCCAGGCATTGGATGGAGTATAAGTAAGCAGCTCCCTTTTCCTTTGGGCAGGATAACACTGAAGTGTGTTAACCCCATGGGATTGAGTCCCTGACCCACGGTGGAACTGGCTTGATGACACACCCTTTATTGGCTGCCTCCCCTTCTCAGTCCCCTACTAGTCTTCCAGGGATCACCTCCCTTACACTGAATCCTTGTCCCAGGACCTGCTTCTAGGGAGCCCCAAACCAGCACCCCCTGATCAGAATTCAGCCCTGTGTATTCTCTGGATCCTACTGACAACCACCTGCTTCATGTGCCAACCTCATCTTCCTGAACATACTGGAAGATCCTTTAGGTCTAGTTCTATGGCTTTTGCCTACAAGAGACTTTTTTTTTTTTTTTTTTTTTTTTGCCTGTATGACATTGTTTTAAGGAAGTAGGCTTAAGCATTCTTAGCATATGAGGTTTAGGTCAAGCTAATCCCTCACTTCTTTGATCCAGCTGTAGGCACATGACTCAGGTCTGGCCAGTCAGAGCTGTGCTTTCCCAAAGCCACAGTGATTGGTTGATAAATGGGCATATGACTAAAATCAAACCAATCAGTCTTTTCTAGGACCTTTAATGAAGCTAGGATGATAAAGGTGTTTTTGTTTTGCTTTAGTATTATTAAACTTGGTAGGATTTAATCTTGCTGTTGCTAATGGCCAGCTTTGTTAGCACCCGAGGAGAATATGCCTGAGACTGAAGCTAACACTGGAAAAAAACAGACTTGAGTTGGAGAGAGATTGAGAGTCCAGATGACATTATTCAAGCACCTGGAACAAGTTGTACCTGAAGGTAGACCTCCTGGACTTTATTGAATCATAAGCCAATAAGATCTTTCATAATAAAGCTGCTTTGAATGGGATTTCTGGAAATTAAGCTAAAAGAATCCTAATACTCATATTTTATAAGCCTCTTGTACCGGCCCGTTTCTACTATAGGCTTGAGTACATAGAAGGCACTCAGGAGACATGTGCCAGATGAGCAGAGGCTCATAGGAGTCACACTGGCCCTCAGTGTTGTCATCTGGGCCCCGTTTCTGACCAGTGTTTGGGAGACACTAATTCTTACTCCGCTCTTCTCACAGCTGTATAGGGGCCAAGAAATGGCAGTTGCCATGGCCACTTCCTCCAAATGCACTCTTAAGTCTTGAATGCAAGCAGGTGTCATCTTATATCCTAGCCATGATCAATTAGTTCTGGTTGTTGTATTAAGGATTATGAAGTGAGTTTCTGGCTGAGTCCATGATCAGTTTATCATGTCTGCCATGGGAGCAAGAGGGGAGAGTAGTGATATATATCCTGGGTACTTCTGAAACTTCTGTAAGTATTTCCCCTATAGGAAACAGACACCCTCTGGTCCCACTCAGCTGTAGAGCCTGGACTGGAACCCAGGTTTCCAGACTTCCTAGTCTAAAATTTTCCTGACACACCAACTGCTCTCCAAGTAACTTTAAAGAGTGGATACACTTGGCTTTGCCGACACCTGTGAATCCCACCAGAGGGTTGGTCTACCTCAGATCCCACCTTTGGGGAGGATTTTCCGGGGCACCATGGAAATCTTTTTGGACAACCTCTGGAGCCCCAGGACCCCATCTTTACCTTTGAAGAATGGGCAGATCTTCCACACCGTGGCTGCCCCTTCCCGGTTGTACTGGCCCAGAGCCAGCTCCATGTAGAACAAGGGCATTCCCGCGATGATAAGGAACAGTGTGTATGGGATCAGGAAGGCACCTGGAGGACACAGAGGCACACTTTGACCCCCTAACCCCTGCCTGCCGTTGGGCCTGCCCTTCAGAATGCTTGGATCAGTGTCTGCTGGAGCCTCAAGGGTCCTTGTTCATCTGCTCACCCAGCCACCTCCCAGCAGGTGTTTTGCAGTAAGTAAACAGAGTTACATAGAGCAATTAATACAAATTATTGTAACAATAAAAATAATAGTTGTAGTTGTAGCAATAATTAAATAATGAGCTTCTGTGGTCAAATTAGGGAAATCTGGGCTAATCAAAGCAAAATAGGCTTGTTCTGCAAGAACCCTGGCAGGATTCTCCCAGCCCACAGCAGTGCCATGAGGACCATGGGTGCAGGCTTTACCAAGTTTATTGAAGCACAGAACCTTTTCTTTCATGAATCATCACTTTGGGGAATGCCAATCTCCCCAAGCCCTTCCTTTTATAGGAAAGAAATTTGAGAGCAGAGAAGGAGAGACAGAGCCCAAAGTTATATATGACAGAGTTTCTAATGCTGCTCTTCTCTCTTTCATTTGAAGTCACATGGGGCTTTCCTAACTATGACCTCACTGGAGCCTTCTTAGTCTCACAACAGCTCATAGACATAATCAGACAGGGCCATTATGTCACCCCAAGGGAAACTGAGGGCAGAGAAGGGAGTTGATCCATCCTGTTTGTACTGCCGGTGAGTGACAGTACTAGGATTTGCATTCAGGTCTTCCAAACTATTACAAGTGACTGGAGGTGAATCAATACTGGAGCAGGGAGGCCAGAGGCTCAAGCCCCTGACCAGGGAAGATGCCCGCCCAGAACATCACAGAAAATAGAGGGTCCCCTGGCAATGGGCGGCAACTACTACTCCCTGGGAGAATTCCTGATGAATTACACGCATCTGAGTTCCAGAGACAATTCTCAGTACACCCAGCAGCCCCTGGTGGGCTTAGAGGCTCTGCTGCCCCAAGGCGACTCACTGGGACACATGTATGTCAGCCCAGGCTGCAAAGCAAAATGCCAGCTCCTTTTGCTGACGCAGCTGGAGGTGGCCAGGCCACATCCACACTCCTCCCACCGCTGGCCTCTGGCTGAGATGCCGTGACCGTGGAAACCAAACACTCTGGCCCACCCACAGCAGAAAAGTGCAGAAACCGGGAAATATTTCATGACTGTAATGTTAGGAATATAACATCTCCTACTCTGTTCCAGGCACTTTCCATGCAGTGTGTCAGTTAATTCTCACAACAACCCTCAAATGAAAAGATTATTACTGTGTCCATTTTACAGATGTGGAAACAGAGACTCCAAGCTAGCAGAGAACTGTTAAAGTGGTACCCAGGGTTAAACTCACCCAGCTACTCAGACTGTCAGTCTCATTTTCTTCCCAGTTTCTGCTCAGGCAGCCCCAGGGCCTTTGGGACAAAGTATGAAGTGTCTGCAGCAGTGCTGAGACCCAGTGCCTTCTGTCGCAGGAGACAGGCCAGCAGGTGAGCCAGCCGTAGGAAAGAAAACTCCTGGGAAATGAGTACCGCCTCTGTATCAAGCAGGGCACTGGCCACGGGACGTCTGTGATCCCATTTACCCTACCCAGAAACTATCTGAGGTAGCAAGGGCTATATCCATTTTTTAGAGGAAGACACCGAGGCTTAGAGAAATTCAGTGACTTGACCAAGATTACCCAGTTGGCATATGACAGGCCTGGGATATGGGCCCAGGTATGCCTGGCTCCAGAGCTCCAGAGCCATGCCCAACATATTCTGCAGATTCCAGAACATCTCAGCTTTGCTTAAGGACATAAGTCTGAGCAGCGTCTTAGGTGAGAGGGTGTTCTATCATTGGGCATCTGGGGTCTGCTGGGCCACCTTGTCTGTTGGTCACGGACTGGTCCAGTACTCTAGCCCCTGCTCCCGCCTGGACTTCTCTGGAAAGGCCACATGCCAACCTCTCTTCCAGTGCTCATTTCTTGCTTTCAGTCCCCACCCTCACCCCTCTCCCACGCAGGGAGGACAGATCAGCCATCCGGCAATGCTCACAGTAATGGTCGTGGTGCTGACGGTGGAAGTAGGTGGTGGTGGTGAAGGTAACAAGTACCATTTACTGAGTGTGTTATATGCCAAGCTGTACACTGAGTTTTTATGTAATTATTCATTTAAAACTATCCCCAAGATTTTTTTTTAATCTCACCACTAATCCCATTTAACAGATGAGGAAACTGAGGCTTAGAAAGGTCATCTTCTTTCCAAATTAGTAAGTATGCAGTTTGGCTTCAAACCTGGATCTATCTGAGCCCCCCTCTCCCCTGTGGCCACTTGATACTGCCCTTGGGGGCCGGGAGCCAAGGAGTAGGGGAAATGGATGTATTCAACTGTTTACTAGGCCTGAAGACAGAAGTCAGCAGCCCCAGGGCCAATGGGGAAGGAAACAGCCAGCAGTCACGGCTCAGATCTTGGCACTGAGGTTTGCTGCTGGCGACCTGATGGTCTTTTCTACAATGAAGGGAAAGAGCTAAGTCGGCCAGTTAACCAGGCATCTCAGTTTGGCCAGTTTTCTTAACTCTAAGCCTCTGGGTAGCACGGCCAACAGGTAGTATACTGCCCAGCCTGAGATTCATTTCCTCTTGTGCTGGCTGGTAGCTCCAGCAATGGGAGCAAAAGAGGGAAGATGATGGGTCTCTGCAAGCCAAGCCTCTTCTCTAGGAGCATGTTTGATGTGGGCCAGCCAAAGCTTCAAGTGGAACCAGCCCGAGACATTCAAGAATGATGGAAGGGCTGAGTACGAATGAAAACTGCAACTGCCCTGTGGCCAGTGACTTATTCTAAGGGGACACCGACCAGCTAGCTGGCCCAAACCCCCTTGCAGAAAGATCTGGACAAAGCCAGGGTGGAGCTGAAGAGTTAGAAAGGGGTGACTGAGGTCTGCTGAGGATGCTTTTCTAGAAACAGCCCTGCACAGCTCCCAGGAAACAGAGGCTGGGTTGCAAACTTCCTAGAAGTGGCTGCCCTGCAAGGCCCATAACCGCCACATTCATGCAGCCCCACTGCGTCTCCCCATGGGGCGGTGCCAGCGGCAGCCAGCCTCACACAGGGCCCGAGAGCAGCCCAGGATGCTGTCTTGGCTCTGGAATGCTCTGGTCATGCAGGGGCTGGACTCAGGGGCAGACCTGGAAAAACACAGGCATACACCTCCTGAGAGTCTCAGCTCTGGGCATTTTCAACATATTCAAAAACACACACACACACACACACACGTACACACACGTATACTCTTTTGAAGATACACACATATTTCTGCACCTTGACACACTCACACAAACACACCAGGAAAATAATTGTCAATTGCGAAAGGGGCTCTAAAAAGTGGCCTTTGGATGAGTATAGGAAGGAAAGCATCTGTCCCATCACCTCTAGCTCAGTGCACACTGCCTGACACCCCACCATTAGAGAGGAACCCTACTGGTCACCCAGGGGTTCTGGAATCCTCTGTGCCAATGCCAAGTCCTCTGGAAAGGAAGCCCAGTGGTCACCAAGTTTCAAGTGGGATGCACAGGAGCAGAACCCAGGCAGATCAGGAGGAACTCAAGAAAGGAAAGGGAAAGCCTGTAGGGGGCTCAGCAAGAGGTGGTGGGACCTAGGCCTCCTGGGGAGCTGGGGGCAGGTGGAGGGAGCGTGCTCAGGGAGGGGCTACAGGAAGGATAGGAGGGGCCCCTGAGGCCTATCTGGGCCAGCTTCCAGCCTGCTGAGGGCAGGATTCCTCAAACTGTGAATTCTGGCCTCTCCCTGCTGTACTAATGTACCAAGACCCCACAGCACCGTTCCTTTGGTGACTGTAGCTCAGCTGTGGAATGTCACTGCCCATGGCTTTCACCAGAGATCCTAGGAAACCTTGGTCATTGCCCAGGGTGGCCAGATCGCCCCTCCCTGCCAAACATCCCAAGGGCATAATGACAGCAGGGTGCAGGGAATGAGCAATTTCAGCAGGAGACAGGGCTGCTCTCTGCAGGCCCACTGCAAGCTTGTAGGGCCAGGGTGAAGTCACGAGATCTTCCCTGCATGTGTTTCCATATTTGAGGTGATGAATCAGCCCACAACTGTTAGATCAAACCTGTTCTATCCCTTACCCTGCCAACTAGACCTTCATGATGGTTCTATTATAAAATTTGAATTTGGAACCCTCAGCTCCTGGAGCTCTGCTCTGGAATGGTGCGATGCGGGGAGCCCCGTTTGCCCCATACCCCACTTCTTCTCCACTTCCATCTCCAACTAGCAACTGTGAGGCCTTTTGCACACAGGTGTGGACTCTTGCACCTACATGTCTAAGCTGTGTCCACGGCCCCTGCAGATGATGTGCCCCAGAGCACACCCCTGGGCTGGGGCTGTGAAAACCTGCAGCAGAGTCCCCATTACAGAGGAAGGAGTCAGGTGAGAGGCCCAGGCAGATGCAGAGGGCCTGGGGGGTTTGCACAGGGAATTCCAGAGTCTAGGTACTGGAGTGTGGCAGGTGGGAGGCGGAGTCAGGGCGGGCAGGCCCTGGTGAGAGGGGGAGGGAGGCAGAGGAGGCTCCCCAAAGCACAGAGCCCAGGGCAGACCCCTGTAACATAAGAAATGCATACTGGGTTCCTGACACAGAACTCCCCAAAACCCTTTTAAGTTCCTGAGTGGGGGTGACAGGAATATCATAGTGAGAGCTCCTAAATCCCTTGGAATTTTCTGGATGATAGATATGGCTTTTGTTCTAATGACATGACTTCTGGTGGGCTCCAGGATGGGGGCTGGTCACCAGAAAGGCCAAACCATAATTAGAAGCTTGGAACTTTCAGCCCTATCCCTACCTTCTAGGGAGAGGAGAGAGACTGGAGATTGAATTAATATTGAGCATACCGCCACAAAACCCCCTGAACTACAGAGTTTGAACACTTCCAAATTGGCGAACACATCCATGTGCCAGAGGTGATGTGCCCCAGCTCCATGGGGACAGAAGTGCCTGTACTTGGGACCCTTCCAGACCTTGCCCCACAAACCTCTTCATCTGTCTTTTCATCTGCATCATTTATCAAAGCCTTTGCAGTAAACTGGAAAGTGTAAGTGTTTCCTTGCATTTTATGAACTGTTATAGCAAAGTATTGAACTGGAAGAGGGGATCATGTGAACCCCTGTTTTATAGTCGGTGAGAAGCAAGTGAAAACTTGGGACTTGTAACTGGTATCTTTTGTGGGACTGAGTCCTTAACCTGTGGCATCTGTCTGCCCTAACTCCAGGTAGATAGTGTCAAACACTGAACGTAGGACTCCTAGTTGGTATCCAGAGAGTTGGGAAATTGGTTAGTATGGAGACAACTACCATATATTTGGTGTCAGAAGAGTGTAAGTATATGCCAAAGCAGAGTTTATTCCTTTTACTCCCTTGCCTGGATCTAGAGACAGTCCTGCCCTGGCTCCCCACCTACTATTTATGTCTATGTGACCTTGAGTAAATGTGACTTCTCTGAGCCTTAGCTTTCTCTTTGTAAGTAGGGACAGTAAGAGCTGTGTCACTGGTTTGCTGTGATAAGTAGAGGTAACAGAGGAGGCGGAGTACCTGGCATCCCATAGGTGCTCTGTGAATGAGAATCATGTCTCGTCATCACACAGAAGAGCAGAGGTGATGCACTTTTGTAAACTGGAAACAGCAAGTTGAGGATTGCCCTGTGGTTAAGGTCAGCCGGGTCCTTTGCGGGCACAGCCACGATCCCCTGCTAGAGGCTGGCCGGCACAGAAGGGCCTGACGCAGTCCCCTGGGCCCCTCATGGCCCTAATCTCTTTTTAGGTGAGGCTGGCTACTCCCCTGTGTCCAAACAAGAGTGCCGCCCATGAGCAAGAGCAAGGTCCAGGGTTCCCCAGGGCCACTGCCAGCCCCGTGACCAAAAGGGCTCCCCACAGAGCTGCCCAGAACCCTTCGGGAATGGACCGTCCCCCACACTGCTGGGATGGCTCAGCCCTCAGCTGTCAGCCCTTTGGGAACTGCCTCGGCGATGGAAGAGCCGCCTCGCCCAGGCCATATCCCCTTCCCAGGCCAGCTGGCATCCATGATCAGTCAACATCGGGGCATACAGGTCTGCCCCTCTCACCTCAAGTCAGGACAAGTCTGGAGGGTCAAACTGCAGGAAAGCTTCAGAGCCCCCCCCCCGTGAGCTGAGGCTTTGCTGAACCTGCCAGCCAACCTCTCCAACTGGCCAGCACTTCCTCCCCTTCCCCAAAGCCCTGTCCTTGAAGCCTCCACCCACTGCCTTCATTCTGTCCCTCAGAGCCATGGAGAACAACACAAACCAGCCCCTTCCCAAGGGAGCCTTTGTGCCCTGGGTGTCAGGCAGAGGGTCCGCCCCCCAGTCATTGCCAGTTAGACGGCTGGCCTCCCGTGGCCATTATTTAGGAAAACACTCCAGTTCCCATAATAAACCAAGCCCAGACCATTCCAGTTTGTCATCACAGCGGACAGTTGCTGAGCCACTTGGTACCAACTCATGTCTCCTCTTTCCCCAAACCGATCTTCTCCTTGGGGCCCTCAGTGACCACAGGCAGGGGCCCTGTAACCTCAGCCCAGGTAAAGTCCTACCCCGCTCACCTCCCTCCCTTGCTTTACCAGGAGTGTCCAGGAGTACCCATGGAAGCCTCTGCAGAGCTCCTGCTGCTCCAAGAGGGATTCTACACAAAATGAAGAGCTGGCTTTTTTGTCTCCATTAAGGGGTCACCACCTCACCTTCACACTAGAGGTCCTTCCAGCTGATCTCTGGGCCTTAGCTCTGAGACCAGGGGACAGTCCCAGTGAGGAAACACCCCCACCCCCCTGACAGATTAAATGCCCCTCCTCTAAGAAGGGCAATGGGGGTGGAATTCAGGGAAATCAGTATCGGAGCTCCCCCTCCACATGTGGCAGTTCTATCTCTGCTGGCAACTTTGCAGGATCTGGACTTGATTTTTATCAATGAAGCTGGAGCTTCCCACAGAGCTCTTTGAAGGTTCTGGTTTCCCATCTCCATCCTGGTCTCTTGAAAGGAAACAAACTAGAGGGTGTCTGGGGATGATCAGAACTCCATTACAGAGGAAAATCCAACACGTGAAGAACAGCGTAGAACCTCACCTCCCTCACTTAGGATACAATACTTCCAAAACTAGAGCCCCAAATGACATTAACTTTTAGGATCTACAATAGACTATGAACTCCCTAAGGGCACGGATTGCCTTTTGCTCATCTCTGTGTTCCTGGCATATGATGGACATTTAGCAAATATTTTTGGTTAAATAAATGCATCCCAGCATGACTCACATGGAGGACACTGCCAATGAAAGCCCCAGGGCCTTTCCCGCCTTGTTGTGGCCTAATCTTTACTTGGGAAGTTGGGTTTGGCACTGCAGGGCAGGGTGTTAACATTTAATCCCTATGAAATCCCATCTTGTTGGAAACAGGCCCTCTAGATTTTTTTAGCCAGTTCAGAGCAATGGGCCAAATCATGCTGGTGATCAACGTCTCAGCTTTAGCCCCAGAAGAGTAACCTCATTCCTGCAAACATGTCAGCGGGAGGGCCACACCAGTGGGCTGGCTCACGGGCACATGAGCTAAACAATCAGGGTCAGGCTTGGCAAGCTCAGGCTGTAGGCAGCACCCTGCAGGCAGGCTGGATGGAAAGGCACGGAGTTTGCAAAGTCCTGCCCCCTGTACCAGCCTTAAGTACCCCAGACATTTGCGCCAAGAAGTTCCCAAAAGGCTGTGGATACCTGAGACCCTCAGCTTATGTAGGAAGAGAGGGGAACCCTAGTCATGAAACGAACCATATCTCATAGGACCTTCATGGGACCCCATGCAGGAATGTTGATCCCTATTTTCCAGGAGAAGACGCTACAGTGCAATAAGGTTTCACTGCCAGAATATGGAGCAAAGCCCAGATCTTGAGTCTTAATTCCCCATGCCTTATTTCCCTTTTTCCCATCATCAATTTCCTCTTAGAACCAATTTTACTCCCTCCAAAATCAGGGCTGTGCCCTACTGCTGGGTCTAGCCTGTTTGAACATAATGATGTTCAAAATAATTGAGCAATAAGAACAGTGGTTGCAGTTCTATTTATTGAGCCCCTACTATGTGCCAGACATTGGAGTGCTTTGCACGCATCACTGCTAACATCAGGAAGGTACAGTTATTCTCCTTTTCTGCACAAGAAAACTAAGGCTACATTTCTGGGAAATGTCAGGTTCAGATTTAAACTTGGGTCTGTCTGAAGCTAAAGCCATGTCTCTGATAACACAGGACATGTATCAAACAGAAGAAGCCATTTGCAAAGGATAACAAACAGTGGCTTCCTCCCTGACAGGGAGGCAGACATGGGGACCAGTCGATCTGCCCTTTTGTACCCGGGCACCAGCACAGGCCAGGCCCAAGAGCACAGTTGCAGAGGGAGAATCTAGCACCCTGGAAACTGCCCCATGGCCTGGCACTGTCTCCTTGTGTGAGAAGGTTCTGAACAAAGCCCAGGAACTTCCCAGACTGGCTTTCCCCGCCGGAAGCCTTCTGTACCCATGCATCCCAGCAGCTGGCCTTTGGAAGATGTTTCAACAAGTTGATCTTTCCCAGTAATTCCTTAAAAAAATATTAGCCAAGGGCCTATACTATTGGCACCTTTATCATTTCAAAACCTCTTCCATCTGGGCAAGCACGAAAAGCCAGACTTGGAGGTTACCGTGCGTGAGTAAAATTGTAATATTTCAGAATCTCTCTCTTGGCTTTAGTGCATCTACATGTAAACAGGTGCTCCTAAGGGGTGAAGAAAAGTAGTTCATCTCCATATCAGTTGGTAATTACCTGGGCGACTGAGGGCTCAGTAGAACCTTAGCGGTTTGGGGGCGGGGTTTGTGTGTCTTGCTTGCTTCTGCCAGAGCAAGAGACAGCCCCCAGACCACAGTTTGTAAGCAATAAATAGGTTTTAAACTTTATTTGTCCCTTTAACTGATTTCAGTTTTAGAGGTATTTTGCCCTGGGATTTCTTCTCCCTAGAGTTACACGGTGTTAGTACCGACACCAGAAGAGCACACAGGCTGTTAACTAACAGAGCAGGTGAGACCCGGCTGGGGCACAGCGCTGAGCCAGGGCCTTGGACAGGGATGGGGGTCACCAAAGCTCACCTCCAGCTGCAGAGGGGAACTTGGGGTCCAAGAGGAGCTGGACCATGCCCAGGGTAACAGAACCGGGATTCAAACTTGGGTCTTCCGGTTGTTGCCATGGTTACAGAAGGAAGGCCCACCTGCCATACAGCTTGCCCATCTCAGGGGATGACTTTAGAAATACTGGATAAGAATTGGTCCACAAGGAGAAGCCAAGACCCAAGTGCCTTTGAATGTGAGCCTGACAGTTGTGAGATGAAGCCCAGAAGGGGTCCACTGAGCTCCCCCAGAGGGGCAGGTGTCAGTTAGAAAAGGAGCTGCCTCAGACTCTGAGATGGGGGCTGCACTGCTCCCTTGTGCCAACCACGGACACCCTAGCCAGAAATGGAAACTCACTGGTAGAACTTCCCCACTCCCTAGCCTGGCCTTCAAGGTCACAGCGCGGCCCCACTCCGCCTTTCCCTCTCTGGGCTTGCCCTTCAGCTAGCCTGTGCTCCCAGTCTCTGAGATGATCCCACATGCCTTCTTGCATGAGAATACTTCTTCCCTTCCGGAGGCTTGTCCAGGCACTTCCCATCCTGAGGGGCTGAGGTCCGACCACAGTCCACCTCCTCAAATCTTTCCTAAGCAGTCTCCTCCTCAGGCCTTGGGAGCACCTGTCACCTCTTCCATCCACTTCACACATCGACATAATGGTGTTCTAAAAGGCAGCAACTCCCTTTGCTAAGGCCATTCTCCATGCCAGGCTCTCTATGCTGAGCATTATGGTGCTCAGTCCTCATGACACCCCGTGAGTTGAACACCATTATGTCCACTTGACAGATGAAAAGACTGAGGCTTGGAGAGTTGCCCAAAGTCAGACAGCCAAAAGTTGGAACCCAGGACTCCACAGCCAACGCTCCTAACCTCCATGCTGCCAGCTGTGCATGTTTACAGGGTTTCTCCTGTTCCTGGATAGGTGTTAGGCCTTAGAGGGTTTGGACCATTTCATTGATATATTCACTCAGTAGAAGTTTGTTGGATACTTTCTACCATATTCCTAGAATCTAGGCCTTATCTTGGGCATGAGAAAAACAGGGATGAAAAACTACAGTCTCTGCTCTCAATGTGTCCCAGTCTGTTTGGGAGACAGACCCACAAAGAGACCAATGGCCAAACAGCTCAGGATGGATGATGGGCAGGGCTAGTGAGCCTAGCAGAGGGAGCTCCCTGCCAACTTCACCTAAAAATTGGAACCTGTGATAAATCTGTCGTCTGTGCCCAAAGTATGTCACCTTGCATATAGCAGGCACTCTCAGTCGGCGGCAATGGCCAGGTGAACACACATGTCAGTGAAAGCCCAAGAACCTCCATTTGGCCCATGTGTCCACTTGGCCGTTTGGGTGCTTTTAGTTTCAACAAACACATGCAACAACGGAAATGACATGTAGTGGTATGACGAAAGTTTAGATGACTAAAGGTCCTGGCAGGCAGAAGCAGTGGTTCATACATCTAGGTGACCCCTGCAGAGCCTAGCACTGTCCCTCAAGAGCAACCCGACAAATATTGCAGATGAATGCTAGAACCTCCCGCTGTCTAGGGACATGAAGTCTCAGACAGTCACTGAGTACATGCTGGATGTCACATCCTATGGTCTCTCAGTCTGTCTTTAAATCTTCAACTCTCTGCTTTTAAAAAATACATCACATCTGCATTTGCTCCCTCCTTGGGTCCAAACGGCCAGAATTTTCAACCTGCCCAGAAACTTCTGAGAAGCTGCAGCAGCCAAACCCCAAAGAATTTTACCTTCACATCATTTGTCTCCCATTTTTCATCCACAGTACACATGGAAGCCAACAGCGGTCCCCAGGCCCCATGGGACAGATCATAAGCTTTCTCTCTGCCCAGCTCCAAACTCTCAACCTGCCTCCCTTTGACCCCTTGGGGTCCTGCACCAGAGCCACTGCCAGGCAGGATGGCCCAGTGTAGAGAAAGAGGTTTCCCAAGCTGGGTCCCAGTGCAGAAAAAGAGGTTTTCCTTTTCCTGGGTCATTTTCCAAGGCTCTCTGTGGAGCACTCCTGAGTTTGTCCCAGCAAAGGGACAGGATTGGGGTGGTTTGGGCACCCCAGGAGCAACGGTCCTCTGGAAGTATCCTGCCCCCTGGGCTCTGGCCCCTGATGGGCTGTAGCTGATCTCCAGGCTCTCATCCCAGGTGGGTGATCTGTCACCCAGCAGGGGGAAGGGGACAGAGCTTGGCTACTCCACTAGAGTCTTCTCCAGGCCCCACTCTCACTCCGCCCTGCGGTGTCGCCAGGACCCCAGGAGGGGGAGGCTTCATCACTATCACCCAGGCCTCCTGCCCCGAGCGTCAGGCCAGCTCTTGGTACCAACTCATGCAATCCCACCTAGGCGGTGCACTCTGGTCCCTCCAGCAAAACAAGAAAAAACCTGGGAGTTCTCTCTGACATTAGCTTGTTTTTGTACATCTCTGCTTGAGTCTCTGTCCCCAAGAGTGCAGTGCCTTCAAAGTACTCTATCCCCTTGTGGCCCCAGGGCCCCAGCCCCAAGGCTCCGAGTGCCAGATTTAGGGTCACTATGTGTCACATCCTGTGCATTTCTGGTGCCCCTTCAAGACTCTCCAAATTTCCACCTCCCTTTCCACAGACCACCAAAAAGGTCAGGGTTTCTAACCCAACGTGGTGCCCCAAATTCTGTCCTTCCAGCCATGCACCTAGCACTGTCCAATGTCATGCCTCTATTTCCCTTTTCCAATGAGGACTCCAATCCTTTCTCCTTGAGCCCTGTCCAGTCCCTTCCTATGCTACTGACTTGCCTGTGTGCTTCCTGTTTCCCTCCACCACTGCGGACACGTACCCTCCCAAGTCCAACCCCCCAGGCCGTCAAGGAGCTCACCGCCGCCGTTCTTGTAGCAGAGGTAGGGGAAGCGCCACACATTGGCCAGGTCCACCGCGAAGCCCACCACAGACAGCAGAAAGTCTATCTTCTTGCCCCAGGTCTCCCGGGGGCGCTCATCGCCGCTGCGGGACGCCAGGAGGCACTGGACGCCGTTGCGCTCTTTCACCACTAACAGGTCAGCTCCTTTGCGCGCCGGCAGGGACAGCTCGGGACTGGGGTCCTCCCCGCTGTTCTCCGGCTGCACCTGCGGGTTCATCCGTGCCAGAAGCATGGGTGCGGCTGGAGGGAGGGACGTCAACGGAACTGGGAGCTGGCCGAGGCACTACTTGGATAAAAGGAAAAGATGTGTTGACTGGACCATTCCGCCCTGCTTGCACCCCCGTAACTCTCCCGGGAGCGCCGGGAATACAGGGGCTAGCGCGTGCTGAGCGGACGCGGGGCTCCCAGAAAAGCGAGCGCGTCTGTTGGAAAAATTTGGAAACAGAGGTAGTGGCGAGCCGGACTGAGACGGAACTTAGAGGAGGAGACCTCCCCTGCCGCCCTGTGCATCGGGCTTGAGACCCCGCAGAGCTTCTCTCATTCCCGCGCTCCCTCTCGCCCCCAAACGGCGGGGTTTGGACATGCTGCCGCCTGGGTTTCCCAGGGCGGTGACCCTGGCGGGTGTTGCTTGCTGTCCACTCGCCCCCGCTCGGGTCTGCGCCACCTCCTAGAGCCCCAGGAGCCTTCCCGGACGCGTACACTCCTGCACTTCAAACTCAATGGCATTCTAGCTCCGTGCAACTCAGCCCGGGCCTCCCCGGCGCACCTAGTCAGGTCCCGCGCTCAGGGCACACTCACGTGTTGGGCAGTGACGGGATCTTGGGTGCCTGGTGCCTGGCCTGTCCGGGACCCGCCTCGCCTCCGCCGGCTGTGGGGCGCGGGTTGGGGCTGGGCTCCGCCGCGTGGCGCTCGGGTGCTGCCGGAGGAGCGCTGGAGGCGCGGGGCGGCCGGCGGGCGCGGGCTGGCTGGTTCTGCCGCTCCGGGCGGGGGCCGGTCTGGTAATGTAGCCTGCGCCCCAGGTAACGCGCCGATTGCATTAACCCAGCGCCGGGCCCTCTCTGTCTGGAGCCTGTTAACACTAATGGAGACTGACAGCGCGGCCGGGGCTGGACGGGGGCGGGGGCGCGGCGGGAGCCCCGCTCCCGGCGATTCTCGGGACCCGGGCGCCCAGTCCCTTTCCAGCACGCACCGTGGCACTAGACGCAGCTCCCGGGGGCAGCAGGCTCTGACCTCCCACCCCGGGAAGAGAGCGAGAGGCCCAGAACTAGGTCGGAGTCGTGTCTAAGAAGGGACCGGGAAGCCTCGGGATTGCAAATGACCCGGTTCAGGACCAGTCTGTCACCGTGGCAGGCCGCTGAAACTATCCTGCCAGAGTTCCTCCATCAACAAAATGGGAATGTTCTGCTCAGTGCCTACGACGGCAACCGATGCTGGCGGGCCATTGGGGTGGGTTTTGTTTGGCTGGCTTGGCGGTGAAAGATCACCACCCAGCGCTTATTTCTCTGTCTCTGCTTATCACACTGGCAGGCTAGTATGAGGCTGAGAACTGCTGTTCGTTCATTCATTCACCCCTTTAGGCATTTGGGCCAGGCACTATTTTAGGCTCTTGGGATGCATTAGAGGACAACTTAAAAATTCCGGACATGATAGAGTGTACATTTGGGAGAGGGGAGAGACTGAGGGAAACAAGAAACCTGATAAATAAATACATTATAGGGTATATAGAAGGGTGATATGTGCTTTGGGGAAAATGGCGCAGGGAAAAGCAAGGGGGAGTGCCATGTGGGAAGAGGATTGGGTTGCCCTGTGGTCAGGAAATTGGGGGAGGAGACATTGAAACAAATAAAGGAGCAAGCCATTTGGGCCTGGTAGTCATTCATTCATTCACCCATATAGCTGTTGGTTAATTGCTTCATTTTCATCAGATAGATGCTGATCACCTGCTGTATGCCTGCGCTGGGCTGGCTACGGAGCTAGTTCCTGCCATCTCGGGGCTAACAGTACAGGGTGTAGTGGGTCAGTCACCACCCAGTGTGGTCAGGACTGGCTGTGACCACAGGGTACAGAAACTGGGCAGAACTGAATCAGCCAGTAAGGGGTGGGGGTGGTGAGCCAGGAAGGCTAAACAAAGGTGATAATATGTACGGATGATGGGTAGGAGTTTTGATAAGCCAGACATGCTGACCTTTGTTTTCTTTAAATATTCCAAAGACAAACCCACTCCAGGACCTTTACACTTGCTGTTTCCTCTGCGTAAGTTGTTCAGTGGTCCCTTCCAGAGCCCTCAACTCTAAAATATACCCCACTCTCTATCACATCACCCTGTTTTGTTCCCCTTGTTACATCACTATGCAGATTTATTTATTTGTTTATTATATGTCTCCTCTTGGGTGGCATATGAGCTCCAGGAGAGCAGGGATCTTGCCTACCCTATAACCACTGTATTCCTAGCACCTGGAACATACTAGGACATTAACTAGTATGTAAAGGGAGTCAACCACTAGCGCACGGGGGTATTTAGGGGATTTTCACCAGAGGCCCAGCATGTCAAATGTCCTCTGTGACGGATGCAGAGAGGAGAGGAGGGGAAAAAATAATGGGCTGGTGGGTCTGCCCTGGCCTTCTGGGAGCTGATGGTTAGAGGCAGGTTGGAGAAAGGATTGGGTAAAGGTTTCAGAAGAGGCTGGAACCACAGGTTCCCAGGCTTCAAGGACGTTAATCTTCTTTGGCCCACGGACTATGTTGCCAAGCCTGTGACAAAAGCAGGAATGGAATCATCTTTCCATTTTTCTGGTCAGGAAACTGTGGCTCTGATTCAAGGGACCTGTTTGAGGTCCTGTAGGTTAGAAGTGACAAAGCTGAAATGAGAACTCAGCTCCAGCCCCTGTCCCCTCCACTAATTTATGGATGGAGACACTCAGAATCTCTCTAGTAATCATGGTCTCTCCTCTCCCCCGTGCCCCATCCATGTGGCCCCACGATCCCCTCTAAGTACCTGTGAAGCCCCGCATTCCCACTGCTGAAGCTTCACCAGGGAGGCAGGTCCCCATTGCCTTTCACTGCATCAGCCTCCCAGCTGGCCATCTCATACTCAGTATCTTTCCAGCGACATGATGTTCACCAGTTGCCAGAGTTCTTAAGAAAATGCGTCTGATCATCTCATCCTTCTGCCTCCTATCTCCTATGAGACAACACATCAGTGTGATTTAATTCACCTGGGATTTGAGGTAATTTTATTTTCTTTTTTATATGTCTCCTTACCTGCCAACTTTTCTACAATGAGCATTTGATACTCAAGCCATCAGAAAAAGATAACCCACAATTTCTTAAAATCCTCCAGTTTCTCCATGATAATACCTAAACACCTTCAGCAGCACACACAAGCTTCTGCTGGTCTGTTTAACCACATCTCTTGCTATTCTAATTCTGTTGTCATTCTCTCTACAAATCATTTGCCACCTCCAAAATAGGCTTTATTCTTCGCTTGGGAGTGACAACAAATGGTTCCCTTGACACTTTGTGCCTTTTTACATCTCTGAATTTTTAAATATGCTGTTTCCTCTTTCCTCTTGTCTACTGGGGAAACTCCAATTCATCCTTCAAATCATCAGATGTCACCTCGACTGTAAAGCCTTACCTGATAACCATCTCCCACAACAGAGTAAGTGCCTCCTTGATACTGCTTTGTGTATTTGTCTAGTACAATTACCCATGTGACATCCCTACCAGGGACAAGGCCAGTCCTGACATATCCTGTTACAGAGCTCGTGCTCCAGAAACATGTTCAAACAGAACTAGAAGAGATTTCAGCTGTCAGTTGGGTTTGAGGGCTTTGGTTGGGGTGGTTTAGGTTGGATTTCTCATGAAGCAGAACCTGAAACAAAGATCTGAATTTAAGCAGTTTATGCAGGAGGTAATTTTGGGGGTCACTGGTAAAGGAGTGGGGAGGTGAGGCAGGAAAGGGAAGAAAACCAATAGAGGGGACATTAAGGGGCACTGGAAGGATTTGCCACAGGTATGGAGGGTGGCCTTTGGCACAGACCCATGCAAACCATCAGGAGGCCATTGAGCAAGTCTCGAGAGTTCCACCTTGTGGTTTCAGAGACGTCTGGGGGTCAGCAGTGAGAACACCAGGCTGGGGCTGGGCAGAAGGGGAGGGTGTCTCTCTCCTTCCCTGGTCCAGACTCCCTGCCCACAGCTCCTAGAGACATGGGGCCATGTGGCTTCTCTCTGTGCCCTGTATTCTGGCCCTCCAGGTGGCCTGAGGGCAGGTGGGTGGTCAGGCAGTGAGAGCATTAGCAAAACTAACCTGGTCTCTGGGGAGGCGTCACTTCCACTTACCATGGCACTTGGTGACACAGGCCATGGGCACAGGGTGATGGCTGGTACTGTCAGTGCAGTTCTGGCCATCTTCCCACAGATGCCAAGACCCTGATACACAAAGAATGGGCTGGAGGACATTGGGAATCCAGGCACTGGGTCCTGGAAGTGTCTTGAAGAAACTATCAGAAACTATACCTCATTGCACCAGAGAAAAGGTGGGGTTTGCCTGTATATTTCCCTCCCTCCCTCCCTCCCTTCCTTCCTTCCACTCTTTTTTTTTCTTTTTCTTGTTTTTATTCTTTTTTCTTTTACTTTGGATCAGGGGTATTAGACCTATGCCCTTGCAGCTGACCTGCAGAGGCCCTGGGGTCATCTGTCTTTGGTGTAAGTTATACTGCATTTACAAATGGCATAAAACTCCCCTCAATAAAAGACCCCTATGAGCTGAAATCAGTCTCCTTTAGGACATCTCCCACTAAAGACCCCCTGGGTGTCCCTGAGGCTTCCAGCCTCCCCAGAGTGGCTCAGTGTTTAGACCCTTCTCTGCTGAGCTCCTGCCTCACCTGACCACATCCAGGCACTGGTGTTAAAGGGTGTCTCTCCATCTGTGTCACATTTCCATCCTCTGCCTGATCCCACTGCAGACTGGACATCTCTGGATATCTCCAAAGTAGAATTCTTGGCCTCCCTTTCCTGATCCACCCACAAACCTCCATGCTCTCCCTCATGCCAGGTGATGGCATCTTCTTCCTAGTTGTCCTTGACTCCTTTCTCAGACTCCCACCTCCAGTCCTACAGCAAACTCTGCTGGTTCCAATTTGTATCTCACCTCTCCACCTCCATGGCAACTGCCCTGTTCCAGGCCACGCCATCTCTCACCTGGATTACTATGGGGCGGCCTCCAAAAGGCCTTCCTCATTTCTCCCCTTGACCCTGAAGCTTAAACTCTACCCAGATGCCAGGAAGAACTTTTAGAAACTGGTTCAGATCCTGTTCTTCTCTCTCCAATGGCTTCCATCTCATTCAGTGATATGGATGAATGGGTAAGTGCACCTTCTGCGGACTTTCCAACACAAGCCCAGCCAAGCCTTCTGGCCCCCACAGGATGGCCCGTGACACATGGGCAGAAGGCTCTGAGGGAGAAGAGAACAGGGATAGCTGGTGGGGGGGCAGAAGGAGCACTTGACTGGGAGTCAGCCCTCTGGGTCTGGAGCCCTGCTCTGCTGCTTTCTGGCTCTATGGTAATGGCCAAACCCATCAGCAAGATGGGGATGGACCGTAGGAAGAAGAAAGACAGGCAGAAGGCATGTTGGGAGGGGAGCTGGGAGGGAGAAAGGAAAAGAGAGGTCCAAGGCAAAGAGATTCAGTCTTGTGGGGGGAAAGGAGGTTCTCCCTCCTATGTATAAGCCCCCAAATACATCCTTTGACCTTGAGGTGATTGCATGGTTATGGTGACAGGGACTCATGCTTGGTTCACATCCCTCTCGAGAGCAGAGGTGGGCTGTGGTCAGTGGACACACATTACGAGGAGCCATAATCAGGCTGATAACCAGGGCTTTGCGCATCTGGGGACTGTCAGAGCAGGATGTGACCTCAGAAACCATCATGCCCACATCCACTCTGTTGGAAGACCAGGCAGTCCTTAGATATCTGATGAAACATGGACTCTCCAGATATATCCACATACACACAGCATTTTTAAACTTATCATGTGAAATGTATCATACATAAGAAAAAACATATATGAACAGTTTAAATAATAGTAATACATACAAAACATACAAAAACCAATATCCCTGGTCTAAGAAATAGAGCGTTTCCACTACCCTGCAAGCCCCCATGTACCCCTCCCTCAGCACAGCCCTTCACCGCTCTACCCACACCAAGGTCACCACTATCCAGAATTTAACTAATAATCATTTCTTTATTTTTTTTACGGTATTACCGCCTATGAAAACATTCCTAACAACATTGGTTAATTTTGTCCTTCTTTGAATGTTATGTAAAAGAAATCACACTGCAGACCTTGTTAGGTGACTTCCTTGGCTGAATATAATAGTTTTGGGATACATCCATGATGATGGAATTAGCTGCATGTAGTTCGCTCATTTTCATTGTTGTATATATTCTTTCTATTGGAAGAATAATAACAATTCATTTATTCATTCAATTGTGGAAGAACATTTGGGTTGTTTCCAGGTTTTTAAAAAATATTTTGGACAATGCCGCCTATAAACTGTTATATAGTCAACTTCCAACCATGTGTTACAAGGGTTTCTCTAAACTCTATTCTTAGTGAATCGCTGGTTTGTATAAGTGCTTCCTCAGCTTTATCAAGTAATGTCAAACTATTTTCGAAAGTGGTTGTTCCCTTGAATTCTCTCTAGCAGTATTATTTCGTCTCTTCCAATTTCTTCATATCCTCACCAACCCTTTGTATTATACAGGCTTTTCAATTTCACCAATTTTTTACATGTGATTTTAATATGTATTTCCCTGACTTTTAATGATGCAGACATCTTTTTCCCATGCATATGGGCCATTTATATTTCTTTTGCTTCTTTGAAATGATGACGCATTGTTTCTGCAATTTTCTGTGGGCTTGTCTTTTTCTTATTGATTCACACTAGTTCTTAATATTCTGGTACAAATCTTTGTCAGTGATATTTCAAACATTTTTTCTTGTATGTATTATAAATCTTTTTTTCTCTATATAGTGATTTTGATTAAATAGAGGTTAATTTTAGTATAGAAATCTTTTCCTTTCGTTTGCGTATTTATATTTAGTTTAAGAAATCCTTCCCTACCTTATATTTTCCCAAATTATATTTTAAAATTTGACAGTTTTCCCCCTGCATATTTATATCTTTAATCCACAGGGTGGTGATTTTGTGTAGGGTGTGAGGTAGGGATTATTTTTCATATGAGTAACTGATAACAAATCATCTGGGCCCATTCACTAAGTAGTTACCATCCTTTCTGCTCTGATTGACAGAGAATACTCAGTAACAAACCAAGTTTCCTTGTATAGTTGGGTTTGTTTCTGGGCTCTTCATTCTGCTCCAATCATCTGTTTGTGTGTGTCTAAGCAATACCACATTGTCTTAATTAACATTGCTTTGTAGGTACAAACTTTCAGTTAAGATGAATAAGTTCTGGGGATCTAAATAAAGTACAGCACGGTGACTAGTTAACAATGCTGTATTGCATATTTGAAATTTGCTGAGAGTAGGTCGTACGGGTTTTTCTCACACACACAAAGTAACTATGTGAGGTATGGCTCTGTTAATTAACTTAATTATGATAACCATATCATGATGTATTTATATTTATATTAAATAATCACGTACTCTGTAACTATATACAATTCTATTTGTCAACTATGCCTCAATAAAGTTGGGAAAACTAATAACATTGCTTTATAAGTTTTTCTATCTGATGGGACAAAACTCTCCAGCTTTTTTCTTTGAAAATGTCTTGGCAATGCCCTTCCTTACAAATTTCAGAACCAACTTGCTGAATTCCATGAAAAATCCCATTGGACTTTCAACTGCGATTACATCGAGTCCATTGGGGACTACATAGATCCATCTGGGGAGAATTGACATTTTTACAGTATTCATATTCATCCACTGAAAACAGTACATACCTCCAGATATTTGTCATCTTTAATGTATACCACATTTTAAATAATTTTATGGGATTTGCAGATTCCTGCATGAAACCATCTCAGAATCCTTTAACCTGACTGCCTGCTCATCTCTTTTCTTTTTCCTCAGGAAATACTTCCCAGTGTTGTCACCAGTAATATATATGGACCCAAGTGACTCTCACAGCTACCTGCTTCCTGCTTGTCTCTCTGGCCCTGATATCTGTTCCTAGGAAACTTACCAAGTCAAGCTTTTCCTGTAGCCTGGAGGGGCAGGATGGTGAAGTGGTGAGGAGCGTGGATTTAGGAGCCACATTGTGTGAATTTTAATCCTGGCTCCACCCCAGCTGTCGGTGAAGTCTTGGCCAAGGACTCCCACTTTTCTGTGTCTCTGTTTCCACATCTGTAAAATGGGTAAAATGATAATGACAACAGTACTTAGCTGATAGAATCACAGAAAGGATCATGTAATTAATACAGGTAATGTGTCTGGAATAGTGCCACTGTACAGCACACACGTTAGTTCTTGCTATTGTTTCTAAAAGCTTACGTTCTCTGTGTCTTTGGGAGGCAAGGATCTCTCCCAAAATTTTAAGTAATATTTATCAAACTTCAAGTTCCAAGACTCAGATGAAATAACAAATATTTGGTATAACAATTGTGAGCATGGAACTGAAGGTTAAAAAAATAAATAAATAAAAAGCAGGCTGAGTTCAAAGCCTGACTTCACCATGTACTTGCTGGTGACATTGGTTTCTGAGCCTGTTTTCCCACCTGCAAAATGGGGATAACACACCTGTTAAATAAGATGATTCATGTGAAAAATTTTGATAACACTACAGGAACGGACTCATTTATCAAGGCTCTGTGATGTCCATTGTAGTCATGTCCTTGAAGGTCCCTGCTCCTTCCCAGAGGCCTTTTGCCTCTTTGCCACTTTCCCAGCTCACACCAGTGTAGCAGATGGTTCAAAGTACAGATTCCCAGGCCCTACCTCAGAAATTTGGGTTCAGTGTCTCTGCAGTAGTTGCCCAGGAGCCTGCATGTTTGTGGCATGTTTAATTCCTGTCTAAAAAATTATATCACTCTAGTATCAGTGACACATGTTTTGCAACCAATGTTCCAGGCTGAGAGCGGTCATAGGATTTACACTTGCTTTGCCCAACTGGGTGCCTTCCTTCCCCACACAGGTCCTTCATTCGTCCTTTTGCTCTGGCCACCCTGTTACAACACACAGGCACTTCCTGGCTGGGCTGCTTTTCCCTGGAAGGGGTGAACGGGTGCCCTCTAGGGCACAGAAGGGAGAAAAGCTGCTTCATGCTCATTGTCAAGGGACAATCGTGGAGGTTCCAGGAGCAGCCAGAAGACCCCCAAAGCACATATGTGGGATGGGCGAGGGGTCAGAGGTGGGAACTACACCGTCATGGAGGTGATCGCCATGAGGCTGCAGTGCAGGCCTGTCCACAGTGAAGCCAAGGGCCGGGGACGCTCCCGCATCTGGGCTCGTCCTGCTCTGCCATTGTGCCCAGGCACCCGAATCTAATATGGCACTCAGTGATGGCCATGCAGGCCGTGGTCCACCCTCCGGGGAATACCTGCCCAAGGCTTGTTCTTGCAAAGCCTGCCTCTTCCTCCTGCTTCTCCTGTGCCCTCAGCCCCCAAGATGAAAGCTGAGCGGTCTTAGAGCCGAGACAGGGCACTGGGGGAGCAGAGCTGAGGGTAGGGATTTTGCGCCCCTCTTTATGGCAAGCACTGTCACCCTCCCCTCCTAGTTGTTAAGAAGACCCCGATCCCCTAGCCTCCTTGGTGTGACAAGTGGGCACAGTGGTGCTCAACTTTCAAACTAACGGTGTGGGGCTTCAAATTCTGGCTGTCACTTACTGGCTGCTGCATCTCCTTGGGCTGATGTGTGCCTCAGTTTCTCTTCAATACATAGGGCTTATCACAGTACTTACCTCACAGGGGAGCTGAGAGGCTTAGTGCTTCGTGACGGTGAAGTGCTTCTGGAATGGTTGACACATGGGAAATGCACAGTGGAGATTTGCTATTGGGCAGTCCTTCCATTCATTGAGCATTTATTGGTCCTAGGTACTACGCTAAGTATTATTTCATATAACACTCACTACTATGACTATCCCCATTTTACAGATTAAGGAATCAATGGTGAAAATGGCCAAATATCTTATCCAGGGTCTTATGCGTAGGATGGGCCAGAGGGTGGGCTTTGAACCCAGATCTAGGCTGGCTCCAGGGCCCATGCTCTTAATCACTGTTTTGTCCTGGTGGCTCAGTGTCTTCCTTTTGGTCCCCACCTTCTCATCCTCCCCTCAACCCTCAACTCTAGCTCTCCTTTCTCAGCAGGCCCCTTCACCCTTTATGGCTGGGAACTTGGAGACTGAGGCTGTTGCAATTCTGAATCCCAACACGGTCTGTTTGGAGCCACTGTGTCTGCACAGTGGCCCTTTTCTCCTGTGAGCTGGTGTCTTTCCCTCCCCAAGGCTCATCTCCTCCCCGCCAATCCCTCACGCCCACCCCGCCTACCACCTCTGGGACCTGTCCCAACACCATCTTGTGTCTCTTCTATTTTTCTCTTGATTACTTCTCCCTCCTAGTCTTCCTCTTCTGCCCTCTTTTCCTCGGTCTGGGTCTTCTCCACCTGAGGGCATGCCCGCTCCTTAGGGCTGTAGCATGCGCTATCTCTTGTGTCCCAGGTGGCTGGAAGAAGAACCCTCCACTCACTGTCCCCATGCTTCACCCCCAACTCCTGAGGCCACATGGGTCGGCGGCAGAACAAGGACTCAGACCCTGGCTCCTGACTCGTGGTCCAGGGCCCTCCCCACACCCGACATGCCTCTGTGAGGTGTTCATCAGACTGGGTGGTCCGGGCACACCCTGCAGGAATGAGACCCGGGACTGGGAAGCTGAGATGCGGAGGTGAAGAAGACTCTGAGGTCCAGGTGGAGGAGGGTCCAGGCGGGGTGGGATTCTGTCAAAGAGAGGTCAACGGTAGGCCATCCCTACTTGTTCCAAGTGACAGAAATAAACACACCAACCTTCTAATGATTGCTTTCCTTGTGAGGAAACCAGGTAGCTTGCTCACACTGCCGGGGGACAGGTGGGGGCTGTTGAGCGTAAGTCAGTCCTGACACTCGGCACCCCTCAGTGTGACACACGCTTCTGTGCGCGCCCATGCTGGGAAGCAGGAGAGGCCGTGGGGAGGTACTTGTGGCCTTAGGAGAAGACTGATGGGTGGACCTGCTGGCTTCAAGGGGGCCATACAGACGGGGAGGCCGCAGTTACAATCTCTGCAGCTTCAGAATGGGATGAGAGTCTGTAAATATGCCTTGAAGGGAGGCGGACCCAGGGCGGGAGCACAGGGTGGGCTTTGAGGGCCGTGTCTGGGATGGAACAGGCCTCCCTCCGAGGCGTGAGTGTCCAGCAACCAGACTCCTCCAGGCTGAGCTTCAGTGCGAGAACAGATCGCACCAAGGGACGTGTGTGCCTGCCGGTTTCCCAGGCGGTCCTGAGGTTGGGCGGGGGGATGAGAGGAAAGGGGCTCTTCTCCAAGGTTTTCAAATTCTGCTAATCATCACTGATTATTTTGCTAATAATAATCCCTCTTTTTTTCTCCCTGTCCCCCACCCCACTGCTGACAAGACCTTTCCCCACTCCCTAAGCCACCTAGAAGCCAAGACAGCCAGAGCCTGGAGGGACCAGGACACCCTTTCCTGCAGAGGATGAGCTCAGCAGGTGGAGGAGGTGGCCCACGGGGGAAATGTCCACCCCATTCCCACGTCCTTTGAACCCTGAGTACTGAAGGAGCAAGTCTCAGTCCGCACTGACTTCTCTGGGCGCCTCTTTCTCATTGACTGATCCCCATTTCCACACAGGGCAGCTGGGTGTGGAGGCAGAGTAGTTCAGCCCAAGCTGTCAGAGTGCAACTGACTAACAGCATTTTCTGTTGATCGAGGTTGAGTTTGTTTTTTACACTTACCGTCTATTTATAGCATGTGATATTGGTCTTTAATTTATGATAGTGATACAAAGTTTATTTATGATTTTCAACTCTCTGGTTTTAAAACTGTGAAATATCTCAGACTTACATAAAAATATAGACAACTATATAACAAACAGCTAGCTAGCTTAAGAAACAAAACCATTAGAAATACGATTGAAGTCCCTGTGGGCTCTGTCCCAGTTGTATTCCTCTCCCTCCCAGAGACCCTGACCAACCATTATCTTTCCATGATGCTTACATACATCCCAAGCAGGTATCTATGCTTTCACTAGATAGATAGATAGATAGGTAGGTAGATAAATATATGGTAGATGTAGATATAGATATATACACAATATATATATATCTATATATATCCCCCAAATTATATATATATGTATTCTTAAAGTCATAATATGGGTATGAGTTTTAACACACTCAGAAAAGTGCACTAATCGTAGGTGTAATTTCTACATAATAAATACATCTATATAATGACCACTCAGTTTAAAAAAATGGCCAGCACCCAGAAGGCCCCCTTCTGCCCCCTCCCAGCCAACAGCCCCTCCAACCTCCCCAAAATAACCACTCTCTTGACCTCTAATAGCATAGATTAGTCTTGCTGTCAAAACAATAGAAAGTGTCATTTTGTGCATGTTTAAAGTTTACACAAACAGTATCATTCTGCATGAATCTTTTTGCAAATGTTCTTGAGATTTTCCCATGTTGATACTTGAGTTGCCTTTTTAAAACAAATGCATTTAATTAAGAGTAAGTTGATTTTAAGGAAAACATCAGGCGCACACTAGGGCATACTGCACATAGAGAGGCCAGATTCAGGAAAACACCAGGTCTAAGTCCACTTCCTTCCCCTTTTACAGGTGTGCAAACCAAGGCCAGAGAGACCCCAGGTCACCCCGCAGGTTTGTGGCAGAGCTGAGATGAGGGTCCCAGCCCCAAACGCCTGAGGCCAGAGAGATCTTTTCCACTGTGTCAGGTTGGCAAGAAACATCCCCCTCCGCCCTGCCCCATGGCAACAGATATCAACTCTATTTCCTAGCCAGTGATAGTTCTTAACTTTGAACCGCGGAAAGTCAACTGTTTTCACTGAGTTAATGTTTCAGAATTAAGCCTGGGTTTGGAGCGGTGCGGTGTTGGGGGGACAAGACAGCTGTCCAGCCTTGAAAGTTATGACAAGTCTTCCACTTGGCAGCCAACCTCGGTGACCTATATTTTAATGTGTGCTATTAGATTATTGCTAATGAGACATCTTAGGATAAAAGAATTATGCTCGCTGCCTGGGCTGTGGTAAAAATACAATTGAATTAAGGACTGAAATCGTTTAGGACTCTGCTAGACAACCTGTCCCCCAGGCTGGGCCTGAATGGAGATATTAAGCTTTGGAAATTACACAGGAAAAATAAGTATAATTGATCTAAGGTAACTTCACTCGTCTAAATTAAATAATGTGATTGTTACAGGCAGAAAGAATCGGGATGAGGAGCCGGATGGAAAAGGCTTGCTATCTGCAAACAAAGTTATGAGTAAAAGCCCTAGGGAAGTGACTTTTCCTGATGAGCTGAGCATGCTCCTGATGGCTTTGAGAGTCCGCTTGACCATTAGCAGGAAAAAGACCTAGTCTGAATGGCACAGAATCAGAGGTTTGGCAGGGACCCCAACCAACATCCTCACCGTCCCCTTCTTAATTCCTGAAACTTCCTTGCTCTCAGCCCCTCAGTGTGGGCAGCTCATGTCCTCCCACCCCCACCCTCCAATCTCTTTTGATCCCCTCCCCCCACCCCCCAGGCAGACTGTCCAGTGCCTGCACTCTTGGTTAGAATAGACTTTGCTGTGGGGGACTGGCCAGCAGCCTCTGTGTAGCTCGTGCCCACTCACAAGCGCCCTGCCCTCTGAAAAACCAAAGATCAGTGCAAGCCCAGCTCCCTGGAATGAGCTTCCCCCCCACCCCATGCCATCACTGGGCATTGCCCAGCTGTGTGCCAAGTGCCAGCCTGAGCCCCTTCGTGAGCAGGAACACCGCCTTCACAGAAGACCCGAGGCTTGTCCCCAGGGAGATTATGGGCTGAAGCCGAGATATATCCCCCTCTCTGGCCTAAATATCTGTATTCCACCAACTCTTTCATGGATTCTGGGTACTTTGGGGACAATGCTAGTTCTGGTGCTATGCATAAAATGGCAGATGCTGCCATTAAAAGTCTCTCAGGCAGGGCATGTCCCGCAAACCTGTGAGAGCAGAGGCTCCTGCCCTCCTCCCCTCCATCCATCCCAACGTGCCTAGAGGACAGCTCCCTTCGCCTCCCCTAGCTTGCCTCCTTCCTCCTTCGCTCCCTCCCTCCCTCCTTCCCTCCTTCCTTCCTTCCCTCCTTCCTTCCTCCTTCCCTCCCTCCCTCCCTCTCTCTCCTTCCTTCCTTCCTTCCTTCCTTCCTTCCTTCCTTCCTTCCTTCCCACAAGTATTTCCTGAGCAACTATTATGTGTCAGGAACAGTTCTATGAGCCAGGACTATAGCAGTAAACAAGACAGGTGAAGTCCATGCTTAAACTGAAACGGGGGGATAGTCTAGAAACAAATGAACAAGCAAATACAGTATCAATAGATGTTGACAAGTGCTTGAAGACAACACCAGAGGGTGGGTTACCTTAGAAAGCCCAGGAAAGCTGGGTGCTCAGGAAAGCCCTCTCCAAGACCTACTGAGTTAGGAAACCAAAAGACGGAAGGTCTCAGCCCTGCAGAGGGTAGGGAGGGGAGACTAGGGAGAGAAAGCATCTGTGTTGGTTGGAGAGGGTGGAATAGTAGGAAAAACAGAGCCTTCCAGAGCAGGTGGGTGGGAGGGGAAGTGAAGAGGTGGGTGGTGGCCTGACTTTAAGGTGTCTTTGGCCACTGGGGAAAGTGGCTTTATCAGGTGAGTGGCACAATCAGGATTGTAGTTAAAGGGTCTGCCTGGCCACTGTGTGCAGAGTGGGGAGCAGGGGTGGGGGAGAGATCCGGTCAGAAGTGCCTGGAGTCAGCAGAAGAGATGAGGGGGCAGGGAGGCAGAAGGGTTGAAGTTTTGCTCCAGGAAAAGTTTTCTCCCAGGATGAAAATTGGCCAGAAAGCAAAGGATTGTAATGCCAGGTCTAGTCACACCCCAAAAGAACACTTTGGGGGACATTATTTTATTCTGAGAAAAAAAAAGAAAGAAATGCTTAAAGAGGAAATGGATGTGTTCTGCCTGTTTACAGACATGACTGTCCTGGCTCTGAAAAGTGCCAAACTTCCCAGTCCTGCTGGGAACCCATCTCCAGGCCTCTCTGTGTCTTTCAAAGTGAGACAAGTAGGATCAGCTTCAAAGGCCGCTTGCCCCTGACACCTGGGATGGGCCTGCTCTTTGGGTGGGTCTGTGAACAGGGCAGAACACAGAATCTGATTGTTCTTAAGTAGTTGCCAAACCTCACCCTGTCAACAAAAACGTGACTTTTAATATGTGAAACAGGAGAAATCTCTATTCCTCAAAAGCCAGTTATCGAAAAGGAGAGACTCCTGTATCAGTTTCCAGAGGTGTTTTTTAAAGCAGAAGCACAAGCTCTAACTTTAACAGTGTGAACTTTTTTCTGTTAATCCAGGAGAGAAAATGAATGGGCTCCTGAAAACCTCAGTCTTCTCTGTTGCACTTAGCACAAGATCTGCCTTTTATGCCTCAGCTTCCCCTTCTGCCTGATGGGTGAAGTGATTCCCAATGGCCACCTCCCTCTGACATTGTATGTCCTTACTGAGAGGGAATGACAAAAGGTGAACTTACCAGCACTCTATCTGGGAGTGAAGGAGACGGCTTTGAGAAAATGGTGAGGCCCCTGCCCATCTGATCCTGCGGAGGCAGGAATTGAATGAGAGGGGAGGGCTAGGGGTAGGATGGTCTGGACGCTGAAAAGGACTCGCACGTCAGTGTGTAATTACATTTTTCCGGCTTCTCTTATTGTTTTGGTCACCTGGGGTCTTTGCAAAGCCTTCATTACTTTTCAACTGTCTGACTTCTTTCCTTTTTTTTAAAAAATTGTTCCCGGTTACCTTCAGACTTTGAAATTAGCTCAGTGACTCAGCCACTTGATTTATTAATTCCAGGCTCCCATATCCCATCTGCCCATTCTCCTTCCTGTTTCTGAGAAGTCTGACTTCTACGTTAACTCTTCCCGGGCAGCTACAAATTAAGCCACTGTCAATGACTCCCTTCCACCTTTGCCTCTAAAGTACCAGCTTCCGGGTTACCTTCCACTCATCATAGTTCCTGTGCTGGGAGCCCCAAGTCCCATTTCTAGAGTGGAAAGAGAATCCTAAGGTTTCTGCATATTTTCTAAAAACAAAAACATGTAAAGCAGGTCAATTGAATATCACAGGCTGCGGCTTATAAGATAAATCACAAAATTTCTGGGATGTAGGGGACGCCAGAATTTATCCACAGCAGCTCTTCTCTCCACTGTATCATCCCCAATCAGTGGCCACTTAGCCTCTGCTTGAGTGCCTCCCCTGACGGAGTGCTTACCTCTTGCAAAGGCAGCTGAGTCTGCCTGGAGACCTCACTGACTATTAGGGAGTTCCCTGGGCCAAGCTGTCTCCTGTCAGCCCGGGTTTAGCGCTTGAATCCAAACAAAAGAAATTGAACCTCAACTTCTGTATAACAGCCCTGTAGATATTTGAGGACAGGAATAACAACTCCTTCTCCTGCCCCCACCCACCTCGGGATGTTGCTTCTCTAGGCCAAGCATCCAGCCCTAGTACCTTTCCGTGTGTCTTAAGAGACTGATTCCAAATCATAGGTCCTGGAATTGCCTTTGGAATTCAGCAGCTGCCAGTGACATCATGCTTATTGCTTAAGAGGCCACGGGGACACATTTCTTCCCCTCTGCAGCCATCGACTTTCTCGGGTTTCCTTGATCCGGTTTGTATTGATTGCATCCCAGTGAAACACAAACATTTGCACCACTCCCACCACCCCCAAGAGATCTGCCTGTTCTCTCGCACAGGACCAGGCCATAACTCTTTGTGATCCCTCAGGAAGGCGCCCAAGGGTCCCTAATGCGGCTATGGAACTGCACAGACACATTTTAGGGTGGATAGTGGAAGGAGTACCTCTGCTGCTATCACCAGCCAGAGCCCTGTGAGTCAGTTTAAGGCCTCAGTGTTTTCTTGGCCCCACCCACCTATTTACAAATCAGATCTCACATAAACATCTGTGGTCCTTCTTTCTCACAAGCACTGGGAGCTCTGTCTGGCCACCCTAAGTTCTGGAGAGGGCATGACCTTGTGCCCTTTCCAGTGGACCCTAGGTGCCTTACTTCTTGTTGATCTTATTAACTCCTGCCCTTGGCCCTTCTACCTCTTTAGCTCCAGCATTGCCCCCAAGGTGGTGGTGCTGTATGGGGAACAGATTGCTTTGCTCCTACGTGAAGCTTTCCACATACACCCACCCACCCCTCACTGGCCTTCTGCCTGAGCTGCGCCTGTGTGAGTGTTGCTGGGTGTTTCCTGACCAGGTCAAGTGCCTTTGGCCCTCTTGGTCTTTGCACATGCCATACCCTACCCACCACCGACCCACCCATTTTGTGCTAAACAAACACCCACCCTACATGATCTGCCTTGATCAATGTCCCTTTCTGAGTGCAGGATGCCATGCAAACCTCTCTTCTGAGCTCCCTTAGTGTGGATCAAGGGATGGGTTTGTTTTTGCATTTTTCCTACATGGGAAGCAAGAGAAAGTACAGCTCTGGCACTCAGCAGTACTTACCACCTTAGTGATCTCAGGTCTATACGTATAAAACAGAAGAAACTACCATCTGACAAAATCATCATTATTGTCACCCCCTGAAAGGACTTGAGAGTTTTATAGAGACAGGGTTCAGCAGCCCTAAGGAATGAAGAAGCTGGAGCAGAGGCCCAGAAGGAGAGGTGACAGGTCACCAGCAGGACAGATTTATTGGATATGGAAGCATATCTTGGTGTTTATCAGAAAGACTGGAGCTCCAACATCATAGGAGATGTGAAAATTTTTTATAGTTCTAAAAGGTAAATTCTGAAACTGATATCATAGTTTGCTTTCCTAGCCTGAGATGAGGATTTGGACATAGGTGGTTTTATTCAGGAGGTGGCCCCAAAGTGCAGGAGTGAAGAACCAGGATGGAAGGAGGAAAGGCCAGCATATGGGGGTGTTGTGAAGGTTGTGCCATGAGCAGTGGGGGCACAATTCTGCCAGTTCCTCTGAGAAGCCCCTTGTACACAGTGCCTTCCAGCATTGTCCCTGAAGGATGGAAGGTAGGACATCTGTCCAGCAGCCTCCACTCCCTCGCTGGTGGCTGCTATTGCTAATAGCATCCACTCTCCCTGTGCTTTCAGACTGGCACAGGCCAGGAGGGCCCCCAGCAGCCCAGGAGAAAGCAGAAAGCAGAAAGTTAGGCTGCACCCACTTGAGATTGAACGCTGACTGCAGAAGGTGAGTCTGAGTCCACCGAGAGCTCTCCACTGCAGCTGAGGTCAATCAGAGGTGGGTTGATTGGCCTGGGTTGAATGGCCTGATGCTAAGCATCAAAGGTTCTTCCATAGTTGGGCACAATGGGAGGGCAGCCCGTGAAGAGCCAGTGGACACTCCCTGCCCCAGCCCACCCCCCACCACACCAGACAAGGAGGTCCCGGAAGGGGTGGTGGGAACTGCCCCCTCTACCCTGGGCTGAGCCATCAGGCTGGGCTGGAGAGAGTCTGGCCTAGCTGCCTGGCTTAGCAAGGGGCCAAGAGCCAGGCTGAGGTCTTTCTGGAGGTGGTGCCATCACCCTGAGGCACGGGCTGCCCTGGAGAACCTCTCCCCAGAGGTGCCTGGCCTCTCCCTGAGAATCATAGAATCGGGGATGGAGGGAGACAATTGGCAAAGATTTTGCCTTTGGTGAGAGCCAGGAAAGAGGCCTGAACAATGAACTCTTGGTAAGGGAGAAAAGGTGGGCTGGAAATCAACACCTTGTTCTTCCCATTCAAGAGCTTGACTAGACATCAGAGATCCTGAGCCACGGCCGGCTCGGTGGTCCGACTTCTCCAGGGGGAGGACTCTTCAGCCAGTCAACACCAAGGATAAAGTCTAGAATTCCCACCTGGCCCACTGAGCTCTTTCAGGTCAGGGACCTGCCTCTTTCCAAGCGTTTCTCTCCCCTCCTCCCTCCTCATAGCCTCCACTCTGGCCCTCCTGGCTCCTCCACTGCATAGGCCATTCCTGTGCTGGGGAAGCTCTTTCTCCTTCCCTTTGCTTGGACATCCCGCCTCCTGGGGTCTTGGCCCCAACTCCTCTGACCTCACAGGCCGGGTGAGATCCCCTGGTCCATGTTCCAGTTACACCCAGTAATTCTACTCACAGGCTCCATCCCAAATGCCATTAATTAATATCTATGTTCCCTCCTGGTGAATAAGCTTCTGGAAGGTCCAGAACAGGCCTTGCTCACCATATACAACCACTGCTAACACACACCTATTTCGTTGACCATCTGACTTGACATTTGGGCCTGACCAGATGTTCTCCTGAACAGACAGAGGGTGGGAAGGGTGCCATGGATCACCAGTCCAGTCTGCATATCACCCGGTCGCCCTGATCAAGTGTGGTCACCTGCTTCTGCGGCAGAGGCCCGAGGGTCTGGAGGGCTGTTGCTGAAGTGTGTTTAGCACCATCTTTGGAAACAATGCACTTACAAAAAAAGTACTGTATGACTTTCCTAAGGTGGCTATAACAAAGTACTACAAACCAGCACCTTCAAAAAACAGAAATTCATTGTCCCACAGTTCTGGAGGCTAGAAATTAAGGTGTTGACAGGGCCTTGCCCCTTCTGAAGGCTGTAGGAGAGAGCCCTTCCTTACCTCCTCCGGTTTCTGGTGTTTGAAGGGACCCTTGGTGTTGCTGGGCATGGAGTTGTGTGGCTCCAGTGTCTGCCTCCATCCTCATGTGTTGGTCTTGTCTGTGTGTGTCTCTGTCCAAATTCCTCTCTTCTCATATGGACAGCAGCCAGACTGGCTTAGGGCCCATCTGAACGACCTGATCTTTAATTAACTATATCTGTAAAGATCCTATTTCCAAATAAGGTCACATTCTGAGTACTTGGGGTACTCCAGACTTCAACATCTTTTTGGGGGGACACAAACCAATTCCGTAACAAATGTCAAAATCTCTTTCCCTTCTAGCCATTGGTGTCTCCAAGCTGATAGCCAAAGAATGACCTCAATGATATCAACTGAGATGTGCCATGAATGACCCAAGACTACCAGAGCCCCTCAGCCCACACTGGGCAACTCAGAGGCCCACTGAGGGACAAATGTGGATGCTGTTGGCAGTGTTTCCTAATCCCATTTAATCTGTACGATGCCAGTGTGGCTGGGATATCTGAGCATGCCTGGTACTAGATGATGTACCAGCCAATCTGCAGTATGTGGTTGGGTTCCAAAACTCAGGATCCTGGCTGTCATTTATTTTTTCTTCCCTAAAGAAGGGACAATGTTGTGAGTTGTTCCAGAAGTAGACTGGAAGCTTTCTGGTAGCTTCTCCTGACCGTGCTCAGATTAAGGTCCCTGGACCTCTGGTGGTATCCTTATATGACACAACCCCAGCCTCAGACCAAATCCATTCAGTTCAAGTGATGCAGTGACTTGTGGAATTTTTTCCCCTAGTATACTAGTTACAGGGGAAAAAAAAAGATCTCTATTGGAATGGATTTATTAGTGGATACTGGGAGTAAGCAAGAAGCCACAGCTGAGCTTTCCTTTGTATCTCAAGGAGAAAAATATAACTGGGTTGATTCAAGTTTAAGAAATGAGCTTGATTTTTCCTTCCCTAGTTTGGAGTTCTGAAGTATACTATTTGACAAGACTGAAAAACATGCTTGCCTGAGGAAGGCAATTTATACTCATCAAAAGCTGTCAAAAGGATGTTGCGTCCCCAGAACATAGTAAGCACTCAATACACCCATGTCTCCCGCTTCCTGTCACGCATCCAAACTCCATTAAGAGATCAATTGTTTGGCTATGCCTGGGCGCAATCAAAGCGTGTCCCTTCATTCTGTTTCTCCTTGGCCACAGTTTGGAGGTGGTCGGAAGAGTGAGCACCCATCTCCCCCAGTCTCCCTGGCCTTACCTCTGCCTCTCTCCATACATCTGTAAAATGGGTGTCCCAGGGTATCACAAGGACAACCTAGGTAAGAGCTGAGATCCTTGAAAGAAAAATACCAGGTTATATCCATCTGAATCTCCTCATTTTCCAAAGCTCAGACAATAGTGTCAGCTTTCCAGGAGATACATTACATAGGATGTGACACTTTGCAGGGTTTTCTCTCACCTTCATGATTTCAATCTCTGTCTCTTACACATGTGCACACAAGTATATGCACACACACACACACGAGTTTGGTCTGAATTGACTCACAAAATCTCAGTGACAGTATGTATATGAAGTAATATCCCCATTATACAGGTGAGAAACTGAGTCCCAGGGAGGGTAAGGGATGTGACAATAAGTCAGTGGATGAACACAGGAACGAGGACCTAGGATCCTAACTATGGTGTTCTTTTCTCTGCAATACAGGCCCACCTAGGGAGAGGCGTGAGCTGAGGCAAAAGTGGAGGGTGGGATGGGGAAGGCTGAGCTCTGGGTTGGACACTGCCTGAGTTCTTTCCCGTGCTGCTGCCCTCTGCAGCTTCTTCTGAAATGTGAGAAGTCCTCTCCCACCCCCTCAAATGTGCACAGAAGCTGTGGCCCAGGCCTGGCGATCAACCTCTCTGGGAATAAACACGGCTTTTCCTCCCTCCCCCAGAACACCCAATCTCTCTTCTCCATGCCAACCCCACCCTGGGGAGCCATGCGTCATCGCAGCAGGGCTGGGTGACCTCCACAGGAATTCATCCATAAATGCACAGACAATAGCTGAGGAAGTGTGGGCCTTTGATGTGGCTCAAGGGGTGCCACGTGAGGGATCTGAGCAAAGGCAGCCTCCATTCAAGGGCATGGGACCACTTCTACCCTTATGCGTGGCTTCATGAGTGTCCAGAGCCTCCTCCCATCTCTCGTCTCAGTCAGCTCTCTCCAAGGCTCTGTGTGGTGGACAAAGCCACAATTATGATTTCTATTTCAAGATACAGAAACAGGCTTGGCAAGATTCACGTGGCTCAGTGGTGGTATGTGGGAATCAGATCTGACCTGTGAGTGAGGGTACTTGGAATCCTAGCCAGCTCTGCTGCAGAACCTTGTGAACTTTGCCGCCAAACTGTGACCTTTGCCCCCAGAACTGTGTGACGGTCTGTCCAGCAGGGACTTTGCCCTGCAGGGTCTCAGCTTCCTCATTTATAAAAGAGGGCTATTGCTTCTTTTGAGACACAGGGTCCAAAGAGATAGCTTCTTTTTGACAGTACTTTGTGAATCTTTAAAAAAAAACCCATAGCTTTCTGGCCCCATTATTCGAATGACCTACTGAATCAATGAATGAATGAAGACAAAGCTAAGGTATATTTGTGGCTCTTATGAATTGCAGAAGAAGCTAGGAAACAAAATCATTCTCCACAAACATCCTCTGAGGACTGGAGAGCCACAGAACATACCACAGAACCAATTGTTGGGTTCCTTTGAGCCATTATGGATAATGTTTAAGTGATTCGACAACTGTTGTCCATTTGCCAGATTTGTCAGTGATTACACAGGCATTACAGGGTGATGATGGGGAAAGAGGCAGTTTGGGCAGATTTAAAGGTAGCTTATTAGCAGGTTGGGTTTCTGTTTATGTATAATTTAGACAGAAAGCTGAAATGTCACTGGGGAAAGGGACAGCACTTTTCTTCCTGTATTTCTATGGTTTGTGTTTTTCCATCAAGAAAAACTCTCAGGTTGAAAGTATTCAGTTACTAACATGTCCAGAAATATTATGGCAGAGCTGAGGAGGTACTGCATGGCCTGTAACTGTGGCAGGATTTGGATGATAAGGAAATATAATAGGTAAAGATGAAACTGATACAGTATGATAGGGTCGGGGTTATTGAACAAATGTTGCATTTTACTGCAGGTTGACTATTTTCTGAGAAAAGGCCTGTGTTCCAATAAATTACCTGTATCAGAAATCCCTTTTAGCTTCTTAAACTTTTCCCTGTCCATTTTCTTTGAGCTTTGACAAGTCCTTTTTTCTCTTACAGCCTATGCATCTGAGAGTAACCCTGAACAGAGTGACAAGTGATTTCAGCAGGCCCTGTCAACACTGTTCACAAGGTCTGTGTTTACCTTTCAAAGCAAATTGCTTTTTCCTAACAATTATGCCAAGCACAGAGATTTTGCTTCAATGATCTCAATTTAATATGGAGCGTCTTCTATCTTAAAACACTGACAAGCATGATTACATCCAAGAAATTGGAAAAATTTGCAAGTCTATATTGTGACTGTTTTTTCATTGAAGAAAACTCTGTGTATGTGAATGTAAAATACATTTAGGGGAAACTTCAGGCTTTTCTACTACAGAGAAGTGAATTGTAATTCCACAAAGCTAATTCAAGCAATCACACTGGAAGGTGTTCTATCCTTCCTCCAACTCCAGCTCCCCAAATTACTACTCAATTCATCCACTTTAGCCTTCTTCACCAGACATGTATGCTTTATCTTTCTACATGGCAAAAATATATGCAACAGTTTATGAAGCTACCTTTTGGGAAAAACAATCTGAGAAACACATTGTCTCTGGGATAAAAGGAAGTTTGGTGTTTTCTAATCCAATCTTCTGAATTAACCATGAGGCCTTCTCCTTTCTCCATATTCCACTTTTGGCTATATAAAGGAAAGGAAGGGAGCTTATCTTCCTGGAGGTATATAGCTTGTGCCCCCTCTCCTTCCTCACTTGACAATCTGGTAACACAACAGTTTAAAATTTGATATTCTTTGCACTACAATTTATTGGTGTGCTGGGCCACAGTGTCTCCCTGCTAGGCAGGATGGGCATGGGCAGGAGGTACCACTCTTTCTCACTCTCCCTCAGAGCCCTTGGGTCTGGGTATAAAGCTCTCTTGCAGTTCTTCCAGCTGCTGGAACAAGAGGGCATGGGCACTGGTTTTATAGTATGTGGAAGGAAAAGAGAGAAGATAATTCAAGTGTTAGTTTAGGTTCTTATCTTCTCATGGTGGTGCAGAGAGAGTTGGAGTCCAAACACTAGGGACTCAGCCATATAGAAAAAGCTGGGAAAGGGAATTTCACATACACAAAAGGGGTTGCACACAAAACAGGAAAGGCGAGTAGTTGCTCTCCAGTGCCTAATAAGGCTTGGTCTGACAATAGGGTAAAAATAAGGCAAGCGTCAGTGCATTATCCCAGGGCATTAATTACTTTAGGACATCTTGCTACTGCTTGTTAAAAAGAGAGTCATATATTGATTCTTAGGATTCTGATAGAATTTGTACTATTTCTCTGTTTTTAAATTATACAAGTTCTTTAAGTTCCTGGAGATGTTATTAATTGCTATCTATTTCAGATACCACGCATTAAATATCATTCTCCTCAGCTTTCAAGTTAAAACTACTTAACACATCCCACAAGGCCTTTCGTGATCATGCTGCCATTTACCTTTCCATGACTGACTCACTTACTCTTGGACCCCTGTGCTCCAAGTCAGACTGAACTGTGTTTGGTAACTAGACCACCAAGCCCCTGTAGATCTCTCCCTTTCTTTTACCCCAATAATCTAATCTCCTGGGCTCAGCTTGGATTTTGCTTCTTTTAGGAAAATATTCCAGTCCTCTCTTATTGGGCTAGATTTAGTAAGCTAATTCTGTGTTCCTGGAGCACTCAGAGCTTACACTGGATTCTAAATGACCTATGTATCAGTCGGGATCCCTGAAAGAAATGAATAACACCATAAAATTAGGATAATTTGAAGAAAGCTTCAGAAAGGGTCTAGTTCACAAAGGTGTATGCGAGATATAGGGAAACCACATAAGATAATACAGTACTATATGACTAGTAACAGTGAAGGCTGCTATGACCCTTAGGGAGTAAGGGGAGGAAATCATGATCAGAATCCTAGTAGGAGAGTCACATAGAGCTGGCTTGAAAGGACCTGTGACCTTCAGCAAAAAGATATAGCCAGCCTATGGAGAACATACAGGGAGGAAGCTACAGTGATAGGTCCTTTGACTTTATGCTCTTCCCTCCCTCAGATCTGCCAAGTCTCCACATTGGCTGAACCCGACATGATGTAGAAGAGCAAGAGAGATGTAGTCTACACTGGTCAACCTTCCAGGACTGAAAGCAGTCTGAGTGTAAGGACAGATCACATACAGGGAAACAGTAATACAAATGACAGCTAACTTCTGATGAGAAATAATGGAGGCCAGAGTACAATGGAAGAGATGTATTTATAGTACCAAATACCTGTCAATCCAGAATTATATGTTCAGAGAAACTAAGTCTTAAAACTGATGATTAAATAAATACATTTTCAGATCAACAAAGATAGAGAATTTTTCACAAACAAAACTGCATTACATGAAGTGTTAAATGAAGTTCTTCAGATTGAAGAGAAATGACACCAGATGGTAACTCAAGTATAAAGGGAGGAATAAAGAGCAGAGGAAATAGTAAATTTGTAAATAAATATAAAAGTCTGTATTTATATTTTTTCTCTAAATTTATTTAGAAGACATGACCCTTTAAAGCAAAAATTATAAGAAGTTGCTGAGCTTATAATAATATGGATGTAATATATGTGACAATAATAGCACAAAGAATGGGGGTATAAATGGAGCTATAATGCTGAAAGGTCCTGCATTTTATGAAGTATTTCAATACTAAATAGACTGTTATAAGTTGTATAATATAAGCCCTGTAGCAACCGCCAAAAATGATGCAAAGAGGTATAAAAATCCAAGGGAAGAATTAATATAGAATCCTAAAAAAATTCAGTTAATCTAAAAGACAGAAAAAAAGAATACATAAGAAAGAAAAGAGGGCAAAATAGTAGGCCTAAATCCAACCATATACAAAATTATACTAAATCTAAAAGGACTAAACACTCATATTAAAAGGTAGAGACTGCCAGACTGGCTAGGAAAACAAGACCCAATTATATGATATCTATAAGAGACATACTTTAAATACAAAGACACAAATAGGTTGAAAGTAAATGATAGACAAATACATACTATGCAACCAGTAAGCATAAGAAAAATGAAGTGGCTAAGTTAGCATCAGGGAATATAGACTTCCAAGAGAAAAAATTTTACTAGAGACAAGAGGACATTGTATGATGATAAAAGGATTAATTCATCAGAAAGACATAACAATTATGAATGTGTATTTGCCTAATAACAGAACTTCAAAGTATAAGAAGAAAAAATTCACAAAAATTAAAAGAATAGATAAATTCACACTAGGAGATTCTCAAGATAGTGGCGTGAGTAGGGTGGCAGAAATCTCCTCCCCAAACCATATATATCTTGAAAATAGAGCAAATACAACTATTCCTAAAAGAGTGACCAGAATATACAATACACCAGCCAGGGTACATCTACATCTTCAAGAACTCAACATCTCATGAAAAGGGTAAGATACAAAGCCATGACCCGGCGGACCCGAACACTCCCCCAACCCCAGCTCAACGGTGGGAGGAAAAGAATCAGAGTGGGGAGGAAGTGGAAGCACAGGACTGCTAAATAACCAGCCCTAGTAATCTGCACTGGGAGCACAGACACACATTGCATGGCATACTGGATATTAGAGGGAGGAACGGAAAAGCAAAATCCAAGACTAAGACTGCGAACCAGTTCCCACAGCTGCTGCCCTAGGACAAAAGAAAAGCAGGCACTTAAAAAGTCTTAAAGGGACAAGGGTTTAACAGGTGGACAAAATCGTCCTGGCACACTCAGCCCAGCAGGCTGGGAACTTTAAGGAACTTCAGGTGCTCTAATCCCCTAGGTGGCAATGCAGGTCTGAAGCCCCTCACAGCAATAAGCAGCCTGCCGTTCATTCCCCTCCACTGGCACTGCAAGCAAACCAGCTGACTGCCATTGCTGTGGGACAGCCAGGGAGCAGCCCACCCACAGCAACCACACAGAGTCTTCTCCCAGTGTGCAGCTAACCAGGCCAGACCCAGAGGCTGCCACCAGCATGCAGCTGCCCAGCACACACAGAGGAAACTGGCCCAGAGTCCAGGAAGCACATAGAGGCTCTGTTCTGGTGGCAAACATGCACTGATCGCCTGCAACCACTGTCAGTGTCCTAGGCCATCCTGAGGGCCACCCTACCCATGGCAGCTCAGGGGATTAACCTAGAGGCTGCCCCATACACCTGGTTGACTGGCACAGGCAGAGGAAACCGGCACAGAGTCCGGGAAGCACACAGGGGCTCTGTTCTCACAGTGAACACGTGCTGCTCGCCTGCAACCCCCGTCAGTGCCCTAGGCCATCCCGAGGGCTGCTCCACCCATGGCAGCTCAGGGGATCAACCCAGAGGCTGCTCCCTGTGTGCGGTTGCCTGGCACAGGTAGAGGAGGATGGCACAGAGTCTGGGAAGCACAAAGGGGTACCGTTCTCATGGGAGAACACAAGCCACTTGCCTGCAACTCCCACTAGTGCCCTAGGCCATTCCGAGGGCCACCCCGCCCACGGCAGCTCAGGGGATTAAACCGGAGTCTGCTCCCTGTGTGTGGTTGGCCAGCACAGGCAGTGGACATGAGCAAGGTGACCAGCAAGCAGGAAGGGACTTTGTTCTCCCAGCTGTCACATGTGCCACTCACCAGTGATCACTTCCATCACCATGAAAAGGCAGAAGAACCTTGTTCTGTCCAAAATCCCTCAAAAACCAGAGAGAGGGCCTGGTGACACTGAAATCACCAATCTTCCTAAAAAAGAATTCAAAATAAAAGTAATAAGCATGCTCATGGAGCTACAGAGAAATATGAAAGAGCTAAGGGATGAATTCCAGTGGGAGATAACAGAAATGAAACAAACAATGGAAGGATTTAAGAGCAGACTGGATGATGTGCAAGAGACTGTTAATGGACTGGAAATCAGAAAACAGGAACACAGAGAAGCTGAGGCAGAGAAAGATAAAAGGATCTCTAGGAAAGAAAGAATATTATGAGAACCGTGTGACCAATCCAAACGGAACAATATTTGCATTACAGGGGTACCAGAAGAAGAGAGAGAAAAAGGGATAGAAACTGTCTTTGAAGAAATAATTGCTGAAAACTTCTTCCCTAGGAAATAGTCTCTCGGACCATGGAAGTCTACAGATCTCCCCCCAAAAAAAGGGACCCAAGGAGGACAACACCAAGACATATAATAATTAAAATGGCAAAGATCAAAAACAAGGACAGAGTATTAAAAGCAGCCAGAGACAGAAAAAAGATCACCTACAAAGGAAAACCCATCAGGCTATCATCAGACGTTTCAGCAGAAACCTTACAGGCCAGCAGAGAATGGCATGACATATTCAATGGAATGAAACAGAAGGGCCTTGAACCAAGAACACTGTATCCAGCAAGATTATCATTTAAATTTTAAGGAGGGATTGAAAAATTCCCAGATAAGCAAAAGTTGAGGGAATTTACCTCTCACAAACCATCTCTACAGTGTATTTTAAAGGGACTGCTCTAGATGGAAGTGCTCCTAAGGCTAAATAGATGTCACCAGAGAACATAAAACCACAGCAAAGAAAGTAGACTAACCAAATACTAACTAAATGCAAAATAAAATCAGGTATCCACAAAATTAGTCAAGGCAAACACAAAAGAGTACAGAAGAAAACAGCTAACATATAAAGAGTGGAGGAGGAAGAAAAAGAAGGGAGAGAAATAAAGGATCATCAGACTGTGTTTATAATAGCATAATAAATGAGTTAAGTTAGATGGTTAGATAGTAAAGAAGCTATCCTTGAACCTTTGGTAACCACAAATCCAAAGCCTGCAATGGCAATAAGTACATATCTATTGATAATCACCCTAAATGTAAATGGACTGAAACCAATCAAAAGACACAGAGTAATATAATGGATAAAAAAGCAAGATCCATCTATATGCTGCCTACAAGAGACTCATCTCAAACCTAAAGACATACACAGACTAAAAGTGAAGGGATGGAAAAAGATTTCACGCAAATGATAGGGAGAAAAAAACAGGTGTTGCAGCATTTATATCAGACAAAATAGACTTCAAAAGAAAGAAAGTAACAAGAGATAAAGAAAGACATTACATAATTACTAAGGGGTCAGTCCAACAAGAGGATATAACCAGTATAAATATCTATGCACCCAACAGAGGAGCACCTACATATGTGAAACAAATACTAACAGAATTAAAGGAGGAAATAGAATGCAATACATTCATTTTAGGAGACTAACACACCACTTACTCCAAAGGACATACCAAACAGACAGAAAATAACTAAGGACACAGAGGGACTGAACAACACACTAGAACAGATGGACCTAACAGACATCTACACAACTCTACACCCAAAAGCAACAGGATACACATTCTTCTCAAGTGCACATGGAACATTGTCCACAATAGACCATATACTAGGCCACAAAAAGAGCCTCAGTAAATTTTAAAAGATTGAAATTCTACCAACCAACTTCTCAGATGACAAAGGTATAAAACTAGAAATAAATTGTACAAAGAAAACAAAAAGGCTCACAAACACATGGAGGCTTTAACAACATGCTCCTAAATAATCAATGGATCAATGACCAAATTAAAACAGAGATCAAGCAATATATGGAGACAAATGAAAACAACAGCACAATGCCCCAACTTCTGTGGGACACAGGGAAGGCAAGAGGAAAGTATATTGCAATCCAGGCTTATATAAAGAAGGAAGAACAATCCCAAATGAATAATCTAAATTCACAATTATTGAAACTGGAAAAAGAAGAACAAATGAGGCCCAAAGTCACCAGAAGGAGGGACATAATAAAGATCAGAGAAGAAATAAATCAAATTGAGAAGAATAAAACAGGAGAAAAAATTTATGAAACCAAGAGCTAGTTCTTTGAGAAAATAAACAAAATAAACCCCTAGCCAGACTTATTAAGAGAAAAAGAGAATCTACACACATAAGCAGAATCAGAAATGAGAAAGGAAAAATCATGATGGATACCACAGAAATACAAAGAATTATTAGATAATACTATGAAAATCTATATTTTAGAACAGATAAAAAGTGACTGTGGAGGATTAAAGATGTGGTGTGAGAGGTGAGACACAGGCTTCCTCCTAAAACTGCATATAATACGAAAATATAACTAATACAACTTATCCTGAAAGAGCAACAGGAAAGAGGAGTGCGCCACCCTGCATACACCTGGAGAAAAGAGCAGACCTCAAAGAACAGGGTAACGTACCAAAGCTGCAGCGGGACCCAAGCCCTTCCCCCACACCAGCTCACTGGCGGGAGGAACAGGAACAGAGCACGGAGGGAGTAGAGGCCTGGGACTGCTGAATACCCAACTCTGGAGATCTGCTCTGGGAGCACAAACCTATATTCATGGTGCTTGCATGATACTTTCGTGATTACGGGGTTGGAAAGCTAAGACAGGCAGAATTCCTGGAGAGACTGAGATTCCAGCCACCTGTGGAAAGCAGGGACCCATATCCGGCTGCTCTGGGACAAAAGAAAGGTGGGTAGTCTGAGAGACTTCCTAACAAGGATGCCCTTAGCAAGAGGGCTGCTAAAGGGGCAAGCATTGCACAGAGCTTACTGCTCAGAAGACAGGTAGACAAAATTGTCCAGGTGCACTCTGTCCAGCAGATTGGGAGCTTTGCCATATAGACTCTCATCTTTAAGGAGGAAAAAGAAATCTTCCTCCTTAGACAATCTTCAGATGCTCCAGTTCCCTGGCTGGCTACACAGCTCCAAGGACCCCCTCCATGATACGCAGCCTACTGCACCTTTCTCCTGGCCAGCCCCACCTGGCTCACAAACCAGCAAACCCTACCTTGGCATTAGGCAAGCAGGAGGGAAGTTCTGTCTACAGCAACTACAAAAGCAAAGCATAGAGGCTTATACCTGTGTGCTCAGCCCACTGGTTCAGGCAGTGGAGACAGGCATAGCAGCCGGCTAGCAGGAAACAGATCTTTCCTCAACCCAGGCACCAATGCCACTCTCCTGCGACCCCCGACATTGCTTCAGGGGCTGAGCAGCTCCAGGGAGTAGAGCTTCTGGGCACTAGAGGGCACCATTATACAAATATGAAATGCCAAAGGAATCTGGTTCAGACTAAAATGATTAATACCACTCCTGAGAAATATTCAAATGACATTGACCTCATGACTCTTCCTGAAAGGGAGTTCAAAATAAAAATCATTAACATGCTCATGGTGGTACGGAAAGATATTTAAGAACTCAGGAATGAATTCTGGTCAGAGATCCAATCATTGAAGAGCACAATGGACAGTATTAAAAGCAGATTGGATATGGTGGAGGAGACGATAAATGATATCATAACTAGAGAAGAGGAATACAAAGAAGCTGAGGCACAGAGAGAAAAAAGGATCTCTAGTAATGAAAGAATATTGAGAGAACTGTGTGACCAATCCAAAAGGAACAATATTTGCATTATAGGGATACCAGAAGAAGAAGGGAGAGAAAAAGAGATAGAAAGTGTCTTTGAGGAGGTAATTGCTGAAAACTTCCCCAATCTGGGGAAGGAGATAGTCTGTCAGGCCATGGAGAGGCACAGATCTCCCAACACAAGGGACCCAAGGAAGACAACACCAAGACATATAGTAATTAAAATGGCAAAGATCAAGGATAAGGACAGACTCTCTTAAAAGTAGCCAGAGAAAGAAATAAGATCACATACAAAGGAAAGGCCATGAGACTATCATCATACTTCTCAACAGAAACCTTAAAGGCCAGAAGGGAGTGGCATGTTGTATTTAATGCAATGAAGCAGAAGGGCTTTGAACCAAAAATACTTTATCCGGCAAGATTATCATTTAAATTTGAAGGAGGGATTAAACAATTTCCAGATAAGCAAAAGCTGAGAGAATTTACCTCCCACAAACCATCTCTACAGTGTATTTGGAGGGACTGCTATAGATGGAAGTGTTCCTAAGGTTTAATAGCTGTCACCAGAGGTAATTAAACCACAGTAAAGAAAGTAGAAGAGCTAATTACTAAGCAAATGCAAAAATTAAAATAACTATCTTCAAAGTCAATCAAGGGTTAGACAAAGAGTACAGAATATGATACCTAATATATAAAGAATGGAGGAGGAAGAAAATGGAGGAGAAAAAAAAAGAAGAACCTTCAGATTGTGTTTCTAATAGCATATTAAGTGTGTTAAGTTAGACTCTTAGATAGTAAGGAAGTTAACTTTGAACCTTTGGTAACCACGAACCTAAAGCCTGCAATAGCAATAAGTACATACCTATCAATAATCACTCTAAATGCTGAATGTGCCAATCAAAAGACACAGAGTCACTGAATGGATAAAAAAACAAGACCCATCTATATGCTGCCCACAAGAGACTCACTTTAAACCCGAAGACATACACAGACTAAAGTGAAGGGATGGAAAAAGATATTTCATGCAACTAATAGAGAGAAAAAAGCAGGAGTTGCAGTACTTGTATCAGACAAAATACACTTCAAAACAAAGAAAGTAATAAGAGACAAAGAAGGACATTACATAATGATAAAAGGGTCAATCCAACAAGAAGATATATCCATTATAAATATCTATGCACCCAACACAGGAGCACCTACATATATGTGAAACAAATACTAACAGAATTAAAAGGGGAAATAGAAAGTGATGCATTAATTCTCAGAGACTTCAACACTCCACTCACTCTGAATGACAGATCAACCAGATACAAAATAAGTAAGGAGACAGAGGCACTGAACAACACGATAGAACAGACGGACCTAATAGACATCTACAGAACTTTACACCCACAAGCAGCAGAATATACATTCTTCTCAAGTGCATATGGAATATTTTCAAGAATAGATCATATACTAGGCCACAAAAAGAACCTCGGTAAATTCAAAAAGGTTGAAATTGTACCAACCAGTTTCTCAGACCACAAAGGTATGAAACTAGAAATAAATTATGCAAAGAAAATGAAAAATACCACAAACACATGGAGGCTTAACAACATGCTCCTAAATAAGCAATGGATCAATGACCAAATAAAAACAGAGATCAAGCAATATATGGAGACAAATGACAACAATAATTCAACACCGCAAAATCTGTGGGATGCAGCAAAGGCCATGCTAAATGGAAAGTATATTGCAATACAGGCCTACCTCAGGAAAGAATAACAATCCCATATGAGCAGTCTAAACTCACAATTAACGAAACTAGGAAAAGAAGAACAAATGAGGCCCAAAGTCAGTATAAGGAGGGACATAATAAAGATTAGAGCATAAATAAATAAAATCGAGAAGAATTAAACAATAGAAAGAACCAATGAAAGCAGGAGCTGGTTCTTCGAGAAAATAAACAACATAGATAAACCCCTAGCCAAACTTATCACGAGAAAAAGAGAGTCTACTTACATAAACAGAATCAGAAATTAGAAAGGAAAAATCACTACGGAAACCACAGAAATACAAAGAATTATTAGAGAATACTATGAAAAATTATATGCTAACAAACTGGATAACCTAGAAGAAATGGACAACTTTGTAGAAATATACAACCTTCCAAGACTGACCAAGGAAGAAACAGAAAACCTAAACAGACCAATTACCAGCAAGGAAATTGAATCGGTAAACAGAAAACTACCCAAGAACAAAACCCCCGGACTAGAAGGATTCACCGCTGAATTTTATCAGACATATAGAGAAGAAATAATACCCATTCTCCTTAAAGTTTTCCCAAAAATAGAAGAGGAGGGAATACTTCCAAACTCATTCTATGAAGCCAGCATCACTCTAATACCAAAAGCAGGCAAAGGCACCACCAAAAAAGAAAATTACAGACCAATATCCCTGATGAACATAGATGCAAAAATACTCAACAAAATATTAGCAAACCGAATTCAAAAATACATCAAGAGGATAATACACCATGATCAAGTGGGATTCATCCCAGGGATGCAAGGATGGTACAACATTCGAAAATCCATCAACATCATCCACCATATCAACAAAAAGAACAAAAACCACATGATCATCTCCATAGATGCTGAAAAAGCATTTGACAAAATTCAACATCCATTTATGATAAAAACTCTCAACAAAATGGGTATAGAGGGCAAGTACCTCAACATAATAAAAGCCATATATGACAAACCCACAGCCAACATTATACTTAACAGCGAGAAGCTGAAAGCTTTTCCTTTAAGATCGGGAACAAGACAAGGATGCCCACTCTCCCCACTTCTATTCAATATAGTACTGGAGGTCCTAGCCATGGCAATCAGACAACACAAAGAAATAAAAGGCATCCAGATTGGCAAGGAAGAAAGTTAAACTGTCCCTGTTTGCAGATGACATGATATTGTACATAAAAAACCCTAAAGAATCCACTCCAAAACTACTAGATCTAATATCTGAATTCAGCAAAGTTGCAGGATACAAAATTAATATGCAGAAATCTGTGGCATTCCTATTCACTAACAATGAACTAGCAGAGAGAGAAATCAGGAAAGCAATTCCATTCACAGGTGCATCAAAAAGAATAAAATACCTAGGAATGAACCTAACCAAGGAAGTGAAAGACCTATACTCTGAAAACTACAGGACACTCATGAGATAAATTAAAGAAGATACCAATAAATGGAAACACATCCCGTGCTCATGGATAGGAAGAATTAATATTGTCAAAATGGCCATCCTGCCTAAAGGAATCTACAGATTCAGTGCAATCCCTATCAAAAAACCAACAGCTATCTTCAACAAACTAGAGCAAATTGTTCTAAAATTCATATGGAACAGCAAAAGACCCCGAATACCCAAAGCAATCCTGAGAAGGAAAAATAAAGTAGGGGGGATTATGCTCTCCAATTTCAAGCTCTACTACAAAGCCACAGTATTCAGGACAATTTGTTACTGGCACAAGAACAAACCCATAGACCAATGGAACAGACTAGAGAGCCCTGATAGAAACCCAACCATATATGGTCAATTAATATATGATAAAGGAGCCATGGACATACAATGGGGAAATGACAGCCTCTTCAAAAGCTGGTGTTGACAAAACTGGACAGCTACATGCAAGAGAATGAAACTGGATTATTGTTTACCCCATACACAATAATAAGCTTGAAATGGATCAAGGACCTGAATGTAGGTCATGAAACCATAAAACTCTTAGAAGACAACATAGGCAAAAATCTCCTGAATATAAGCATGAACAACTTCTTCCTGAACGAATCTCCTTGACCAAGGGAAACAAAAGCAAAAATGAACTCATGGGACTACATTAAACTAAAAAGTTTCTGTATGGCAAAGGACACCATCAGCAGAACAAAAAGGCATTCTACAGTATGGGAGAATATATTTGTAAGTGACATATCCAAAAAGGGGTTAACATCCAAAATATATAAAGAACTCACACACCTCAACACCCAAAAAGCAAATAACCCTATTAAAAAATGGGCAGAGGATATGAAGGGACAGTTCTCCAAAGAAGAAATTCAGATGGCCAAAAGACACATGAAAAGATGCTCCACATCACTAATCATCAGGAAAATGCAAATTAAAACCACAATGAGATATCACCTCACGCCAGTAAGGATGGCCAGCATCCAAAAGACTAAGAACAACAAATGCTAGCAAGGATGCGGAGAAAGGGGAACCCTCCTACACTGCTGGTGGGAATGTAAGCTAGTTCAACCATTGTGGAAAGCAATATGGAGGTTCCTCAAAAAACTCAAAATAGAAATACCATTTGTCCCAGGAATCTCACTCCTTGGAATTTACCCAAAGAATACAACATCTCAGATTGAAAATGACATATGCATCTCTATGTTTACTGCAGCACTTTTTACAATAGCCAAGATATGGAAGCAACCTAAGTGTCCATCAGTAGATGAATGGATAAAGAAGAGGTGGTACATATACACAATGGTATACTACTCAGCTATAAGAAATAAACAAATCCTACCATTTGCAACAACATGGATGGAGCTGGAGGACATTATGCTCAGTGAAATAAGCCAGGCAGAGAAAAACAAGTGCCAAATGATTTCCCTCATTTATGGAGTATAACAACGAAGCAAAATTGAAGGAATAAAATAGCAGCAGACTCAGAGACTCCAAGAAGGAACTAGTGGTTACCAAAGGGGAGGGGTGTGGGTGGGTGGGTGGGGAGGGTGGGAGAAGGGGTTTGATGGGTACTATGTTTATTACACATGGTGTGGGGGATCACGAGGAAAACAGTGTAGCACAGAGAAGGCAAATAGTGAATCTGTGGCATCTTACTGCACTGATGGACAGTGACTGCATTGGGGTATGGGTGGGGACTTGATAATATGGGTAAATGTAGTAACACATTGTTTTTTCATGTGAAACCTTCATAAGAGTGTATATCAATAATACCTTAATTTAAAAAAATATTTTTTTTGATTTGAAAAAAATCTATATTTTAACAAATGGGATAACCTAGAAGAAATGGACAACTCTGTAGAAAAATACAACCTTCCAAGACTGACCCAGGAAGAAACAGAAAATCTAAACAGACAAATTATCAGCAGTGAAATTGGATTGGTAATCAAAAAAACTACCCAAGAACAAAATCCTCAGGGGTCAGATGGATTCACTGCTGAATTTTATCAGTTGATTAGAGAAGACATAATATCCATTCTCATTAAATTTTTCCAAAAAATAGAAGAGGAGGGAATACTCACAAAATCATTCTATGAGGCCAACATCACTCTAATACCAAACTAGGCAAAGATATCACACACAAAAAAATTACAGACCAATATCCCGGATGAACATAGATGCAAGAATACTCAACAAAATATTAGCAAACCGAATTCAAAAATACATAAAAAAGATCATCCATCATGATCAAGTGGAATACATCTCAGAATGCAAGGATGGTACAACATTGGAAAATCCATCAACATCATCCACCACATCAATAAAAAGAAGGACAAAAACCATATGATCATCTCCATAGATGCTGAAAAACATTTGACAAAATTCAACATCCATTCGTGATAAAAACTCTCAGCAAAATGGGTATAGAGGGCAAGTACCTCAATATAATAAAGGCTATATATGACAAACCCACAGCCAACATCATAGTTAACAGCGAGAAGCTGAAAGCTTTTCCCCTAAGATTGGGAACAAGAAGGGATGCCCACTCTCAGCACTGTTATTCAACATAGTCCTGGAGGTCGTAGCCACGGCAATGAGATGACACAAAGGAATAAAAGGCATCTAGATTGGTAAGGAAGAAGTCAAACTGTCACTATTTGCAGATGACATGATATTGTACATAACAAACCCTAAAGAATCCACTCCAAAACTACTAGAACTAATATCTGAATTCAGCAAAGTTGCAGGATACAAAATTGATACACAGAAATCTGTTACATTCCTATACACTAATGATGAACTAGCAGAAAGAGAAATCAGGAAAACAATTCCATTCACAACAGCATGAAAAAGAACAGAATACCTAGGAATAAACCTAACCAAGGAAGTGAAAGACCTATATCCTGAAAACTACAAGACACTCTTAAGAGAAATTAAAGAGGACACTAACAAATGGAAATTCATCCCATGCTCTTGGCTAGGAAGAATCAATATTGTCAAAATGGCCATCCTGTCTAAAGCAATCTACAGATACAGTGCAATTATTAGCAAAATACTGACAACATTCATCAACAAAATGGAAAAAGTAGTTCTGAAATTCATATGGAACCACAAAAGACCCCAAATAGCCAAAGCGATCCTGAGAAGGAGGAATAAAGCAGGGGGAATCTTGCTTCAAGCTCTACCACAAAGCCAGAATAATCAAGACAATTTGGTACTGGCTCAAGAACAGACCCATAGACCAGTGGAACAGAATAGAAAGCCCAGATATTAACCCAAGCATATATGGTCAATTAATATATGATAAAGGAGTCATGGATATACAATGGGGAAATGACAGCCTCTTCAACAGCTGGTGTTGGCAAAACTGGACAGCTACATGTAAGAGAATGAAACTGGATTATTATCTAACCCCATACACAAAAGTAAACTCAAAATGGATCAAAGACCTGAATGTAAGTCATGAAACCATAAAACTCTTAGAAAAAAACAGGCAAAAATTTCTTGAATATAAACATGAGCAACTTCTTCATGAACATATCTCCCCGGGCAAAGGAAACAAATGCAAAAATGAACAATTGGGACTATATCAAACTAAAAAGCTTCTGTACAGCAAAGGACACCATCAGTAGAACAAAAAGGCATCCTACAGTATGAGAGAATATATTAATAAATGACATATCTGATAAGGGGTTGACATCCAAAATGTATAAAGAGCTCATGTGCCTCAACAAACAGAAAGCAAATAATCCAATTAAAAAATGGGCAGAGGATCTGAACAAACACTTCTCAAAAGAAGAAATTCAGATGGCCCCCAGACACATGAAAAGATGCTCCACATCGCTAATCATCAGAGAAATGCAAATTAAAACCACAATGAGATATCACTTCACAGCAGTTAGGATGGCCACCATCCAAAAGACAAACAACAAATGCTGGCAGGGATATGGAGAAAGGGGAACCCTCCTATACTACTGGTGGAAATGTAAATTAGTTCAACCATTGTGGAAAGCACTATGGAGGTTCCTCAAAAACTCAAAATAGAAATACCATTTGACCCAGGAATTCCACTCCTAGGAATTTACCCTAAGAATGCAGCAGCCCCATTTGAAAAAGACATATGCACCCCTATGTTTATCACAGCACTATTTACAATAGCCAAGAAATGGAAGCAACCTTAGTGTCCATCATAGACGAATGGATAAAGAAGAGGTGGTACATATACACAATGGAATATTATTCAGCCATAAGAAGAAAACAAATCCTACCATTTTCAACAACATGGATGGAGCTAGAGGGTATTATGCTCAGTGAAATACGCCAGGCAGAAAAAGACAAGTATGAAATGATTTCACTCATCTGTGGAATATAAGAACAAACAAAAAACTGAAGGAACAAAACAGCAGCAGACTCACAGTACCCAAGAATGGACTAACAGTTAACAAAGGGAAAGGGACTGGGGATGATGGGTGGGAAGGGAGGGACAAGGGGGAAAAGGGGCATTACAATTAGCAGACACAATGTAGGGGGGGCATGGGGAAGGCAGTATAACACAGAGAAGACAAGTAGTGATTCTATAGCATCTTACTACGCTGATGGACAGTGACTGTAATGGGGTATGTGGCAGGGACTTGATAATGGGGGGAGTCTAGGACCCATAATGTTGCTTATGTAATTGTACATTAATGATACCAAAAAACCCCCACATTATAGTTGAAGATATTAACAACTTTCTCTCTCAGTAATTTCTGAGAACAACAGAAAGGCTATAGAAGGCTTGAAAACTATCAATCACCTTAAGCTAGCTGACATTTACAGAACAATATAATCAACAGCTGGAGAATATATGTTATTTTCCAGTGCAAATGGGAGCATTCACCAAAATAGACCATTTGTTGAACCATGAAAAACATACATGAATTTTTAAAGATTGATATCTTTCTGTGATCATATAAATTAGAAATTATTAAAAATAAATATTGAAAATCCCCAAACTTTTCTAAATTAAATAATGGACTTTTAAATAACCCATGAATCAAAGAGGAAATAATAAAGGAAATTAGAAAATATTGGGGAATGTATTATAATGTAAATACATTTGTGGGAAGCAGTTAAAGTAGTGCTTAGAGATAAATTTATAGATTTAATTGCCTATGTAGGAAAGGAAAGACTGAAAGTCAATGATCCAAATATCCACATTAAGGAGCTAGAAAAAATATGAGCAAATGAAAACCGTAACTAAAAGTAGAAAGTATAAGGAGCAGAAATCAATTGAAAAGAAGATAAGCAGCAGTTAAATTAACAAAGTGAAATGTTGATTCTTTGAAACAATAAAATGAATAAACCTAATAATTTAACTTATTAATAAAAAAGCATAAGCATTCTGGTAAAGGAGAAAACACAATTTACCAATGTTAAGAATAAGACAGAGACTATCACTAAGATTGTGCAGACATCAAAAGGGTAATACAGGGATATTGTAAACAATTTTATTGCAATAAATACAACTTAGATAAAAATCAATAAATTCCTTGAAAAACACAATTTACAAAGTTAAAAATACTCGCACCACCAAATGCTAGTGACACATGATGAGCAATCAAGGTTCTTCTACGTTGTTGATGGCAATGTAAATTGGTATGGCTACTTTGGGAAAAACATTTTGCAGTTTCTTATAAAACTAAACCTATAGTTACTCAGTGACCCAACAATTCTATTCCCATGTATTTTAAGAGAAGTGAAAGCATATGTCCACAAAAGACTTGTAAATGAATATTCAAAGCTTCTTTACTCATAATAGTAAAAACTCAAAACAATTTAAATGTCTTATCAACAGGAGAATGGATACAGAAATTGAGGTATATTATTACAACAGAATTCTATCACTCAATAGCATGTACCAACATAGATGAATGAATCCGATACATTTTGCAAAAGAAAGCGGACACCAAAGAGTTCATACTTCATGTACTTAAAGTATATACCTTATCATTTCATTTGTATCAATTTATAGAACAAAGCTAATCTACAGTGACAGAAATTAAAACAGTAGTTATCTCTTTAGTAGCTTTGAAAATGGAGTCAGGGGCCACACACCAAAGAATGCTGGCAGCTTCTAGAACTGCAAAAGGCAATAAAAAGTTCTCCCCTAAGGTCCCCAGAAGGAAGGAATGCAGCCTTGCTGACACCATGATCTTAGCCCAGTGAGACCCACTGACCTCCAGAATAAGGTAATAAATTTTCATTGTTCAAACCACTATATTTGTGGTAATTTGTTATAGAAGCAATAGGAAAGTAATGCAGTATTCGCTTACATTAAAAATTTTCTAATATCAAACCATCCTTGCCTTCCTGGAATAAGTCCAACTTGATCATGAATTAATTTTTCTATACATTGTTGGACTGTATTTGGTAACTGAATCTATATTTATACATGAAGCAGAATAATTACTGATTTTTCATATTTACCATGTTGCATTTTGATATCGTTATTTTTCTCAGTTAAAATATGTATAATATTGGGATTACCTATGTCTTGAACATTTAAAACTTGTCTGTAATACCATCTGGGGGTTATTTTGGGGAGTTGATTTTAAACTACTAATTAAATTTCTATAGTGGTTATACAGCTATTCAGGCTTTCTTCTTCTCCTTAGATTTGTTAGAGTTTTCCTAAACCTATTCGTTTGACCTAAATTTTCAAATATGCTGAATGTGTTTCATAGTATTCTTTTATGATTTTAAAATTCTCTTCAAATATGTAATTGTGCCCCCTCTTAGATTCCTAAAATTGTTTCTCTCTTGATTTTCCTAGAGTTTTTGAAAATTGATCTTTTTATTTTGAGATAATTGTAGATTCACAAGCACTTGTGAGAAATAATAGATCCTGTGTAGCCTTTGGCCAGTTCCCCTCAATGGTAACATCTTGCAAAACTATTATACAATAACACAACCAGGATAATGACATTGATACTGACAAGATACAAAACATTTTCATCACCACCAGCGTTCCTTAGTTCACTCTTTATAGCCACTCTTAGTTCCAAATCCCCACCTCATATTAATAACCTTGTTTTTGGTCTCCCACAGCCCCCAAATACTAAGCCCCTTTGACACTGAGACTGACAAATGTCCACAGGTCAACTGTAATGTTCATGCCTTCACACAGTTCTGCTTAACTGCCTTTTCATTTGTGGTCCTGAGAATTTCTTTTAGTATCTGCATGCACAGTTACACATTTCAAATATGTTTGTGATAATTTTTTCAGCATTTTATGGGCTTGGGGGCCAGAGGGTTCTCAGATCATCTGGTTTCCATGTTTCTGGAACCTGAAACCGGTCATGGAATAATTATTTTCTGGGTTCAAGTCCTCTGATTCTGAGCCAGCTTGCCTTGGATTTGAATTCCAGTCCTGGTACTCACCAGCTATGAAACTCCAAGCAAGTGATAAAACCTTTCTGGGCCTTAATTTCTATATGAGATTTAGGAATCATAATCCCAGATTTTCAAGTCCATTGTAAAGATGATCTCTATCCTAATACAATGCAATCCACACTAAATGAAAGATTATATCATTATTTATTCACCAAATATCAAGTGTTTACTCTGTGTCAGGCACACCTTCTAAGTGCTAGGAATAACAGATGATAAACATATAAACAAATAACGTCACAGAAGTTCAAGTGCAGTAACAAAAAGGGTATAAAGATTGAGAATGTCTAGAGACAGAGCAGGTGCTTTTGATTAGGTGGTGGAGGATTCCAATTTCATGACATGACATTTGATTTCAAATCTAAATGAAGTAAAAAATAAAATTAGTTGTGATTGTTGCACAACTCTGTGAATATTCTAAAATAGAATATACTAAAATAACTTTCGATGGTGAAATGTATGGTATGTGAGTCATATCTTGATAAAGCTGCTTTGGTTTTGTTAAGTCTGAATGAAGAGAAAGCTTGGGAAAGAACATTCTAGCCCAAAGGAACAGCAGCACAGAGCGCCTGAGGGCTTGCAGGGGCTTTAGCTAATTTGAGGAAAAGAAAGATTGGCTGGTCAGTGTTCAGTGAGGGAGCAGTTGGAGGCAGTTGCAATGTAGACTGTAGATAGGTGCCAGACCATGTAGGGCCTTGCAGGCCAGGCTGAATATTTGGGGTTTTATCCAAATTGCAATGGGTAGCCTTTTACTGGAGGAGTGATACCTAGTTGATGCTTTAAAAATGATCACCTTCTGGGCTTTCTATATGGCAAGAGAATATATAGGAGGGCAAAAGCATAAGCTGGGAGAACAGCAATGCAGCTGTTCCGCAAGTTAGAACAAAGGTCCTAGATATTCCAACTTTGACTTAGTCTTCAGTTTCCTCAACCTTTACTTTATCGATCATATACTTTACTCTGAGAACAGAGATATGACTAAAAAGGCCATTGCAACAGAGGGATCCATAAGAAGTGGAGAATTCATGCTCCACCATTACCCACAAAGAAAACAGATGACGGAGGAATCGTGAGCACCAAGCCTTTGGTTTAGTGACTTGGATTATTTGTATAGGAAGGTTTCAGGACTTTCCACTGACCTATCCTGGGTCACAAGGAAGAGGGTCAGGAGTGCCACCCTCGCTACGCTGTTTCACCAATCTTTTCCTGTCTCAACCACTGCTCAGAACCTTTTTGAACCACCTGTCTTTCTCTTTTAAAAACGAAGTCAAAGTTTGGTGTCTGGAACCCACATGTAGGCAAATATATGGCAGATGCTAAATCCATAAATTCTATAAATCAGGTAGCTACATGTAAATAATGCAGCTGTATGTAAATAATTAGAAGCACGGCCTTGGGAATCAGACAAAATCAGATTTAATTCCAAGCTCTGCCATTTAATTAGTGACTTAGGGATAGCTCTAAATTTTGTTCAGTAAAACTAGGAACAAGTACCTATGCTTCATGAAGTGTTTAAGTGATCTGGTACCTGTAAATCACTTAGCACAATGCCTAATACATAGTAAGCACTCCAAATTATTAGTTATTGTAATAATTAGTAAATCTGTTACTTTTACAATGGGAAAAATATTTTTTAAAAGATGAAATTTACTTACCTTTAAAGGACATGAACCTGTTTACTATATGAAGTTAAATTACTATAGTCTATGTAATCTAGGATAATATAAATTTTTTCCTGTAATAAAATTAGTTTAAAACAAACTTTAATAATTATAAAATCTTAACTAAATTTTTCATTTTGGAACCAGGAAGTATAAATACGTTGCTTAGCAAACTATCCCCAATTATGAGCTATTATGGAATATTGAGTTGGATATTTTTTATAGTCCCAAAATGAAAATCAAACTCACATCCTCAATATGAGAAGAGTGATTACATGCATTGTAACTATCTGAAGGAATATTAGATATATTTTTACAAATGCACATTTACAGAGAATTTTAATGACATTGGAAAATTGAAAAAATAGGATGTTAATACCATATTCATTTTTATCTTGAGAATGTAAGAATATCTAGAAAAAAGGGTGAAATAAAATGTGCCAAAAAATTAATAATAGTTAATTTGGGGTGGTGGTAGAAGTAAACATGATTTTTTTCTTTTATTCTTTTCTGTACTTTTTTTTCTTTTCTAATGTATCTAGATTCTTTTATAAGAAAATGATAAGGTTACCATGTTAGGAAAAAATAGCAACCTGGTGTCAAAATGTATTGGACACAATTTGTTTAGAACATGCTGGTCCTTACATAGACACCTGAGAAGTTTGTCAGAAGGGAGACTTACCTAGAAACAAGTTACATTACATGGGGTAAAAATGGAATATTGAATATATGTCAAGAACTTTGTGAGGGCCTTCACCTCTTGCATGCCTAAACATAGCAATGCTTTAAAACTCATTGGCATAACAATTTTTTAAAAGACTGAAAAGTTCATGTAAGTGAACAGAAAAGAGAAAAACAAAGGATTGTAAATATGTCTGCTTGCCTAGGGAACGGTTTTTTACTAGTATCTTTTTATCCTCTTTAGTCATTGCTATCTAAAAACAAATACACAAGCATCTTTGTGGTAGGGAGCCCACCTGCTTAGGTAGTCCATGCCCCTCTCTTGGAGCATCAATTAACTGCAATTAACCACCTTGGATTTATTACACTCTGAAGGGGAGAATTCCTGAATCTGGGAATCAGATCTCTGCATTGCTGTCCTTCACGCACACAGCAGACCCCATGTCTTTGGAAAGGGAGGAGGTCTGTTTTAAATATCCACTATGGGTTCCATTACTAGCTAGCCTTCCAAAACTCTAAAGGCAGTGGCAGAGGAGAATTAAATATACAAAATGCAAGCAACTTGCCTCTAAACATTTAGTATGTCACTATCCTTAACAGACTACTTCGATTGAAATTTTTATGGTTTATAGGATTTAGGATCTAGCATTTATTTCAAAGAACAACTTATTTTTTTCAAACTATTATATAAAACCATAGTACATTTAACTGATTTAGTGAAATTTAATTCCTTACTTTAAATTCTGAGGGGGGAAAAGCCTCTTTGATGGAAATCTTTGTTAAGATGATTTAAGTAGAGTCTGTAATAATATACTAATGGTCATGACTTGTGTTATTACACACACCCCACCAGTCAAAGACAATTTCTTTAGGAATACTAGCTATTGCTACTTTGGCTAAAATTTGGGTTTTTTCATTAGAGTAAAATCATGTTTGACACTTCCTATAGCCTAAATGCAAACAAAAAGGATTAATCACATTCATAAGTATATGCAAACTTATATTCAAAACATTTAAAAAAGGTATATTACATTTGAGACAAGATTGCAAAACCAGAATTATTTAATTGCCTAGAATTTTATGTAGCAAGTTTTTCTATTCAGTAACATAATAAAATAGGAATATTACATTGGCAAAGAGGACTTAAAGAGCATAAAATATTATTTTCAAGGAGGAAAACAATGGGATCACTTTCAAGAGCCTCACAAAAAGCTTTTAATTTACAATGCTACTTTTTCATGATTAATAGGATTAACATGGCTTTTCTAGGATAAAAAAGAATCATGATACCTGAGTATTACATACAATTTCATATGACAGACACTTGTAAAGCTGTACTTTCCTAATTACTTAAGCAATTGTTTTCATGTCATTCAATGCTTTGTCTAAATAGCTTTAGGACATATAAAAAAGCAAACAATTATAGGTACTCGAGGTGAAACTTTTTAGTAAGCAATTATCCAAACACATATTTACTCATGAAATGGAACACTAACTGCTTAATATGTAAAACTAGTTTGAAATCATGACTCTTAATTAAATATAAATTCCAATGCCTCTTATGGGACTTCTCAACTTTAAAAATGGCTTTAAAAAATTAGTTTGGGGATGACTCACCCATCAGAAACATAGCCAAGACAAAGAGTTTGATTTCAGAAATTGAATTCAGAAATGAACCAACTATTTTTGTACATTACATTAATAAATTAGTTCTTTGTTCAAGATTTCAAACATTAAGTGATATTAACAATACGCATCTGTACGACATGCAATAAAAATGGCACTTGAGGGAAATTACTGCTTAACCTAAAGGAGACACCACTGTTAGATCCTGTCTGGGGGTTAAACTGTGGTCTCCTCTTAAGTAGGTTTTTGGGTTTCCTAGCTTTTGGTGATACTTTGGAATGTTTTGAGTTTTCCCTGTAGATATTTCAGACAAGCTCTGAAATATGAGGATACTTAGTAAAATGAAATTCCCACTTGGATGATAAAATATATTAATTCTAATATATAAATAGAGCAAATCTGAATCATTTATTGGGCAGGTACTGCATTCTGAACTATCCAACTCAAACTAAACTCTCTGGCAACCGTTCATTTTCTCATTAGGTAATCGATGTTACTTAAAATACAGGCAATTCCCATAGCCTTTGGCCATAGGCCTTGTCTTTAAGAAAAAGTTCTAAATCTGTAGGTCCTGCAAAATCACATGATTTCCTTAGCAGGCAGTTAAGGAAATCTGCAGTCGAGAGGCATACTCAAGAGGGTATGAGTTTGGAGCTCTCCCTTCCAGTCTACCCATTCAGTGAGCCAAGAAACTGAAGAGGAAATGGAAAAAATAAATCGGTGAAGTCAAAGGTATAAAATTCTGCAATGTTCCTTGGACTTTTCATTCCTATTTCCAGCATGGGAAAGGATTAAAGGCAACAGAATATTATTTTATTTCTTTAGAGAGAAGTAGATTAAAAAGTATGGACACTTTTTAAACTCTTCACAGTGTTGTTCAATGCTTATCAGTATGTGAGACCATCTCCCTCATTTGGGTATGCAAATTAAATGGGAAAATACATAAAAACATTTATCACCAGTAACCCAATCAATACAGCATAGTATTACATAGAAGAAAAGGAATGTTACTTGATATACAAATGTAAATAAAAACATTTTCATAAGAAAATCTATCACTTTTATAAAGAAGCTTTCCATTAAACATCATTATTGCCCAACAATTACATTTAAAATACTATTAATAAATGCCTTTACAATTACAGGTAAAAGCCCCTGCATTTTCCTGATTGGGAAATGTCAGTCATCTTTTTTGTCTGAGGTGCTCTCGTCATTTTCAGGGCTGACTTTATTACTGGCGATGGAGGGAGTGGCCTGGACTTCCTTCGGTAGTGAGAACACATGGCATGCCTGAAGGTCCAAGTAGGTTGTAAATAACTTAGCATATTCTGGATGCTTTAGGGCAAAACTTCTAAATTCCTCTAAAAGAGGAGCAAAAACAAAAATCCAATAAATTGAGGTGAATCTTCTTTCAGTATGATGCAGATTAACACATGACCTTAATAATGCAATTATTGCAAATTCCTCTTACTCAGCTCTTGTAAATTATACAGCCACTTTAGAAGACAGTCTTTCCATATTCTAGTCAACTGGAAGGTATACATACTCTAGGACCCATTAATTCTATCCCAAGGCAAATAACCTAGAGAAATCTGTGCATATTGTGTTCTGGGAGACATGTATAAGAATGTCCACAGCAACATTATTTATAATAGGAAGAAAATGGAAACAACGCAAAGGTTTGTCAAAAGTAGAAATAGAAAAATAAATGGTGGTATATTCACGGAACATAATGTTATATGGCATTGAATGAAATTGCTATATGGCAATGAAAATGAATGAGCAGCTGTATTGTAACAATGTGGATGAATCTTTAAGCCATAATGTTGAATGAAAACAGCCAGATACAAAGAGCACATATTGCATGAGTCATTATATAAAATTAAAAACCATAGGCAATATTTAAAGATGCATACTTTGTGGTGGCACACTGAAGCATGATAGAGATTCCTTTTAAAGTCAAGTCAGTAGTCCTCTCCTTTAAGAGCAAAAGGGCTTGTGGTTAGGAAGAGGCACTTGGGGGTTTCTAAGTCCTTGAAAAGCTTTATTTCTTGACCTGAGCGGTAGTTACATAAGTGCTCACTTTATAAACTTTCATCATGCTCTACATTTATGTTTTATTCCATTTTCTGTATTTTTATTGTTTTTGTAATAAAAACATGTTTAAGAAATTCTATTACCCAGGACTTTCTGTTACTGGCTTAAAAAAAAATTTTAACCCTTAACTCTGGTATAGACCTACACAGTCTGGAAAAGCTGAGCCCTGACTTAGGATCAACAAAGGCAAGTAGAGTGTTCAATATATAATAACCAGATCACAAGACCTCTGAGCAGTGCATTTCTTTTTATCTCAGGAGTTTCCAATTTAGGAACTGAGGTAGGGGTATAGAAGGCTTACTAAGTTACCCATGAGAGTTTGAACTTCAAACTTCCAATAATCTGGAGTTTCTGAGATATGAAGCTACCCTCAATTTTAAAGTTTCTCTATCTTCTTCAGTTTGGATGAAGAAAACTTTATTGAGCTGATAGTCTTTGGGTCAGCTTGCTGTTTTGCTCTATAATAAAAGGATTTTAACCTAATATTCTATTTTTATCCATTTACTTTTTTAAAAAGACCTCTGATAACTAAGAGTCTACTTCATGGCACATTAGATTACCTCACAACTCTTGAGATAAAAATAGGTCTTAGGGATGAGGAAGTCATCAGAGTGGAGCCCTAATCATTCTTTACAACTGCAATATCATTTTGCATTAATAGACCACTTTTTATTTCCAAGTCAGGCAAGGTGTAATTGTTCTTTCTTAACATCCAAAATAAAGGTTCACCTGCATGAGTCTGTTTCAATGATGGAGACACAGAGAGCCTAAGTGACTTCTAAGATAAGTGAGCATGAGAACTGAGTTGATCTACTAAACCAAGAGCTTTGATTTCAAGACTTATGCTCTATTGAAAAGATCACAGTCTCTGTCCTCTTTGGGGATGTCAGTGGCATTAAAGAGGAACATATTTCTAGAAGAAGTGTTGTGAGCTGGCTATAAGTGGAATTGGGGCATTAATTTGGCTAATGGAAATTAGCCAAGAATGAAAACAATTTAAATGATCACATTTAAACAGTTTAATGAATTTGAATACCTCTTATATAAAATCATACTTAAATACCTCAAATATTCTGGCAAAAAAAGGTAAACTTGCACAACATTAGAGAAATGAAGATATTCTGCGTATTCTAAAAAGACTGAAACTCCAAAAAAGATTTTTCTAAAAAATTATTAAAATCAATAGGTGTAACTGTGACTACGTACAAATCATTTTTCACATTAGCTTCCATTGAGATAGGTGTTCCAAATAGGTTTTCAAAATTTCATAGTTCTTACTTATGAAAGGAAAATGATCAGAGTTAGTACACACGGGGTTTATGACTTGTAAGTTTTATCGCAGTATATGCTTCCTGTTTTATCTTTCCTTCCTTCCTTCCTTCCCTCGCCCCTCCCTCCCTTCAATGAACTCCATATAGTAAGTTCCCTTGACATTTAATTACCTGAAATAGAATAATAAAGGGCAGTCAAAAGTGATAGTCATTAAAAACAGTAAGAGAGGTCTGTGCTCTAACTCCTCCATCCTGTGAAAGTTAACAAGCTGAAACTCTTTGGCCACTATAAGGAAAAGGGCATTCATAAAGAATCCCCCTGAAGCCTGAGAGAAATGCATGGGGCAAGATAAGCCAGCCTGACATCAATAGCTGGTTTCACTACTATTATTGCTGGAACCTCAGTCCACATCCCCTGTACTGTGGTTACAGCTTAGCTTGGTTAACTGGCTCAGTGTTGCCTGGGCCCCAGCAAAGCCAGAGAGGAAAGGCGCCCTCAAGGAGGGGCAGCAGGTATGGGAGACGCAAAGGTCTGGAGGTCTGTGGTGTGGGCTCTAAGGCTAGACTGCCTTGGTTCTTGAATTCTGGCTCTGACATTCTCTGGCTGGATGACCTTAAGCAAGTAACTTAAAATCTTCACATCTTAATAAAATAATAATAAACCTACTGATTACACAGGCTTGCCATAATGGTTAACTGAATTAATATATAAAAACTGTCTAGAAGAGTGCTTAGTATGTGGTAAGTATTACTATCATCATCATTGTTGCTATTATTCTTGTTACTATAACAACACTCTCCTTCGAGTGTCAATCCACTGTCCGGATGCCCTCCTTGTAAGCTGAGTCAGGAGCCAAAATGCCTACTCACCATAGGAAACAGAATCCCCCTGTGCTATTTCCTTGAAAAGACCGGAAACATCAAGGTCAGGCACTCCAAGGGAAGCCTGCAGAATGGTGGAAAACTCCTCCTCTGTTATGCAGCCGTCCTCATCAACATCAAAGAGCTGAAGGAAGAAGAAAGTAAAATATAAGAATGAACTCCCTCAATAGGGACATGGAATACTCTTAAAAGATAAAGGCTTCAATAATTCAAACATCTGTTGTGCCTGCGGCTAAGGATAAGTCTGGGAAGGAAGTATGGTTTCCACTGGCCTCACAACACTATGGCTTGGTGGTGAGAAAAGAGAGAATTCAAATAGGGGCTACGACGATAGGCGTATAAAGGACATGGGAGTCTTGCGGAGAACAAGATGAATCCTACCCAGAGAGGTCGGGGAGAGCTTTACAGAGGAGTTGACATTTGAGTTGGCTCTTAGAACATGAAGAATATACAAGGACTGGGAGATGATTGCCAGGGGCTCGATCACCAAAGGCCAAGGAGGGGTCAGAGCATGATGGATACAGAATGCCTCATTAGCCCTGTAGGATTATGATAGTAGGGGATGTGGTGTGATCACATGTGAACTGAGGGAGCTCTTTGGGGCAGAATGTGAAGGATGGATTAGGGGAAGGAGGTTGAAAGGACTAGAGGTAGGAAACCAGTGAAGAGTCTTGGGTGGGGAAGCAGGGAGGAGAGGGAGGGACAGGATTTATAAGGAAGCAAAGACAGGCCTTGCATTCAGACAGAGGGCTGTAGTGAGGGGAAAGAAAGAGCCAATGGCTGAGATGTTGTAGCTTGGGCAACTGGGCTAAAGTGGGTTGTCTTAGTAAGAGTGGGAGAGCAGGTGCCCAGTGAAATCAAGAGCTGGACCTGGAGAGGTGAAATTTGAGTTGGGGGTGCTAGGAGGAAGTAAGAGAGTCAGTATATCAACTCGGGAGAGTAAGGGGGCTGGCGTTAACGGGTTCAGATAAGAACGGAAACTATGGGTGTTGTGGAACTTATCTGTAGACAATGTATAGAGTAAGGCAGAGCCCTGGGAAGAGCAAGAGTTGAGTGTGTTTAGGCAAAAGGAACTAGTGAAAAGGACTGAGAAGAAGTAGTCAGAGAGATGGAGAACCAGAAAAAAAGAGCATGAATCTTGGAGCTAAGGGGTGCATTTGGGAAAGAGGAAAAGATCTGACAGTGGAAACGGCCAATAATGTAAAATGCCATAAAAAGGCCAAGCAGGAAGTAAGGAGGTTTGCTGGGTTTGGCAGCTAGGAGATTGGGTGACTTTAGTGATCACAGTTTCAGGGAACTGGAAGCCAAATGGTAATGGGAACCAGAGAATGAATATGGTGAGCAGTGGAGGCAACAAGCATGGACTTTTTAAAGAAATGTTGGAAAAAAAGGGAGGAGTAAATGGGGTAGCCAAGCACAAAAGGAGGTTGTTCTGGGGAAGGAAGAGACTGACTGTCTTTATAGGTGGAGGAGAAAAGGCAGTTGGGTAGATAGACTGAAGGTCAAGCAACAAATCAGGGATAACTGATAGATAATTAATATCCCATATTCAACATCCTCTCCTGTGTATTAACTTCTTTTAATGATATAAGCACTGACTGTGTGGGGCACTGGTCAGAAGCATTCAAATCACCTTACACGTGTTAACTAGTTTTACTCATAGTAGTCTTCCACAATGCAGGTGCCACTCTTAGCCCTATCTTATGGATGAGAAAGCTGAGGCACAGGGAAGTCAGGTAACTTTCCCAAGGTCACACACTCTGTAAGTGGTATTGCTGGCACCCAAACCTAGGCAGAGTTCTAGAGTTCCTGCTGGTAAGGTATCTACTTCTGATCAAGTACATGATCAAACGCAGAAAAACACGGGCATTAGACAAGGTGTGATATTCATGAAAAGAACAACACGAGATACTGAATAGTGTTCTAATTACCCATTAGGGTGGAAATGGAAGAATTAATTTGAAGTTGTTGATTCACTGCCTCTGGGCTGAGAAAGCCCTGACTTATGGACCCTGTTCCACCACTCAGCCCCTAAGTGGGTGATGAGATAGTTGGAGAGTGAAAAGTGAATTAGGATTTGTATTCACAAACTACAAAGTAGCCCTGGGCTCTTGATGGGCTGTGGACTTCAAATAATAACTGCCAGGCTTCAGTCCCAGGTCTTCCCCACAGGCTCTAAGCTCTTCCAAAGGCCTTGCATTCCTAACAGTTCTTAACCAGTTCATCTGTCTAAATTCTGGCCACATTTGGTGCTTTGGAGGCTCTCATTTCTGTATAAGTTCCCTTCACACGTCCTTACTGAGGGCTTTATTTCCTCACCATCTGCCCTTTGTCACGACTAACCCAGATTGCTCCCTTCACTGAAACCTTCAATTTCTCATCCCTCCCAATAGTCTCTCTGCTACAAAATTCCCAGATCTAAGGTAAATCCCATGCTCTTGGCTCTGGTAGAAAGTTTAACATCTCAGAGTCCTTTGGGGGAATGATTTCTCCCTATTGCATAGATTGCATAAATACTGTGGGACCCTTAATCAAAACATCCTGTTTTTCTTAGCAGGCACATGGCCTGAGACTATTTGGTGCCTCCCTGGAATTTGAAGGACGAACAGGGCTGGAGTTTGCTCATTCCCACTGTAGGGCACAAGGAAGAGTATAAAGCAGGTGCTGTGGCTGGAGCCCCAGGCGCTATCTGCTTCTGAGTCTTCCCTTGAGCCCTCTCCCTGCCCTTACACCAACTCCTCAGCCACAACCCATGCCTATTGTTTACAACTTAAGAGCTCTGACCGATATGCTACCTGTAAAGGTCATGTGATGATGAAATGATATCAAAGATGCGAATTTAACTGTGAAATGCTATCCAAATAAAAGGATGTGAATGGCTCCTACATACATAAAAGGATATACTAAATGAAAAATGAAAGTGTGCCAGGATGTTTTCAGAAATATCAACACACCTGAGAAGGAAAGTTGAAAATCAATGTAGAGTGTGACCTTTGCTTACTGAAAAGAGAGCTAATTATAGTTTTAGGTCCTTGTTTCCTCCCTCCTCTACCTCCAAACCAAGGTTTCGGCTAGATAAAAATCTGAAGACTTCTTTAAAAACAATAATTACTGTGATTAAAGGCCAAATTTGCTATCAGGTCTTTCATTGGTAAACCAAAAGTGACCATTTGCCCAACTAAACTTATAATTACACACGCAATCTCCAAACAAAACAGAACTATCTGGATTGGAATAAGTTAGTGACGTGTATAATTTTAGGTTTTGTGATGAGTTAGTCTGTAAAAGCCAAATGTTTTAAACTTAGAAAAAGTGTTGGCCTTTGCCTCATGACCATCTGCTAAGCATCAGCTGCTGAGGTTCTTTATAGGCCTAGCGGTTAACTCGGTTTAAACCGAAAATAGAGCTTGGGGACGCCTGTCACTGAGGGAACACAGGAAAATTCCTGAGACTATGCCTGCTGGCCTCTAAAATATAAGAAAGGGCACTTGAAGGAAGGGAGTCTTTCTAGATAGTAAATGGAGAAAAACTTGGAGTTACCAGTGGGACAGTCTTTTCAGAGACCATCAGGAAGAGGGATGAGTAGGAAACGGGAACAGAGAAGGCCCTCAGTTGCCATGGTGGATGGAAGCAGAGAGAACACCGGTAGCTGAGCGATGAGTCAATAAACACAGCTTGGTAAGATGAGTAGGGAGGCCAAAGTTTTTTTTTTTTTTTTTTACTTCACAGCAGACCATATGAGCTTACAAATGGAAGGGACCATTCCATTAAACTCTAGATGAAGCATCTTTTATCTCAAAAGAACTGAAAATACACTTTGCCAATATATTCTTCCCCTTCCTTTTGGGCATGAAAGTGATAAATGGAGTCTGAGTCCTCACAAATCACACCTCCATCAAGTTCTCTGGGGACTGGGGCCATGGATTTTATTCATCCGTCACCCTTCCGCTCCCACCCCCAATATTCTTGTGAAATATGTGGTGCTACAGGAAAACAGAGGGCTAAAACTTGGGAAATTTATGAGGATACTTCCCTGACGCCACCACAACAAAATTAATTCCATCAGGAAAATACCACTTAAAATATCTGACATGCAGAGTGGCAAATAAGGATAGATGAGAACTTTCTGGATGGTGAATTAGGATAACTACTGACAGGTGGTATTTATTTATAAACCTCACTTTGAGGCTCCAAAATGAAGATGCTGAAAAGAAATAATTTTTTAAGCTAATTTGTTAAATCATCTGCTTTTCAATTTAGATGCCCTTAGCTAGGCTGCTTCCAAAGACTTTTTTTTTCTTAAACCGATGCTTGTTTTCTTATTCTCAGTAGCAATCGTGTTAATTACATTACCCTTGTGTACATGTCACAGCAGTTCTAGAAACTCATGTAACAGATTCACTGATTTTCAAATAATACACTTAGAGTCAACCCTTGTTTACGAGGCAGACCAAGATGCTTCCAGTGGGACTGACAGTACCTTAAATGCCACCTGGATGATCTCCTCTGTGTTGGCAGGGCTGCACAAGACCGTGAGGCCAATCACATACTCGCGGAAGTCAATACTGCCATCGTGGTTCTGTGACAGGATGGGAGAAATCAATTAGCAGGCCCACTACCTCAATTACCATCCACCACAGCCCACACGGAGAAATTCAGGTATGCCATGCAGCTCAGTATCATCATGCACTGGGCCTAGCTGGAGAACAGTTCGCACTGAGATGGAATGGCAAGCAGGTGGCCCACCCATTCCCAATCCAGAGGGGGACAAACATTTCTGTTTAGCAATAAATATAAACATGTTCTCACTGAGGCCATTTAGAATGATTCTGTAGCACCCAGTGTGGGTTCTTGAGCCCAGCCCTGATGGGAGACCCTCTGGGAGGCAAAAGGACTTTCATCCTAGGTGGGAAGGAAGCATTCATTCTATCATTGGTGGTGCTCCTGCCACAATGGCCAACATCAACAGGTCACTAAAGGGTCACTAAGCAACCCTCGGCTTGTAGAAAATGGAAGGAAAAGGACAACTTGAGGCAACAGTTGCAGCTACATTCTTTCTTTCTTTCAGGCTTAATGTGCAATAAACCAGGAGCAAGTGAGTAAACTTGAACTTCTATGGCTCCTTGATGAGATCAGCCTCCAGAAGATCCTGCACTTCTAAGCCTCTGGAAACTACACCTAACTAGTACATGAGTATCTATACACCTTAAGAGGTATTTGGTGTTGGCAATATGAAAGAAGAGTTTGATAATTCCAATCCAGGATGACAGAATGCAGAGTTCTTCCTACACATGAAGTACTCACCTAGACAGGAACACTGGCAATGAAATGGGGGGAAAGAAAGAGAACGGTAAACAAGCATTATGCTTATAATCCCACGTGTTAGAATTACTTTGGCAGCAAAATCTTCAAGTGATGAATTCTGAGATACACCATGAACTAGTAACAAAAACAAAGCTAGTGCAGTACTTGATAGATTAATAAATAATGTTTGGCATCAATAACAGTAATCTTCAACTGTGACTAAGTATCTACATCAAGAGTTTCTTTAGGGCAAGGACTGCTTTCTTTGTGTTCCCTTTGCCTAGCACTCCTGGGGTTTCATGGGTGAGCCTGGGGAACCGGGAGGCTGTTGAAGCTCCTGAAATGGTATGCAGTTTTTCATTTAAATTTTTCTAGGGAAAAGTTTCATAGCTTTTATCATCTTCTCAAAGCAACCAAGACTGAAAAACTTAAGAATCAGTTTTACCATACTAATTTGTCTTACTGCAGGGTAGGGACTAAAAGCAGTAATTACTTAATTTCCTTCATTTTCTAATGAAGGACTGTTTATTCATTAGGTTGAACAGCTTATTGAACCATGGATATGTTGCTGAAGCTAGATAAATTTCTTTTGTGATGTTTTCTCCATGAAGCAATTTAGAAGTCTTGAGTAGAAGTTCTGAAGAATAGATATAAAAGTGATCTATGGGCAAGGAAGATACAATCCTAGATTGTATGACTGCAAATAATTCTTTGAATTTAGGTTATATCTTTATTGTGAGGCATCCAATTTTTATTTATATTACCAAACCCTATGTGTAATACTGGTCAAGCATTATAACTCATTTTTCAGATAGAGAAAGAGAAATGTAAAGGACCTTAGTATTATTACTAGTCACAAAAACAAGGTGATATTCTGGACCCCTGATTTTAATTAAGTCTTACATGTGAGTGGTTTTGACCAAAAGAATGTTAAAGTAGGCCCTTGATAATCAATCACATGAGAAATTTATGTTAAGTTTTCATCTTAGTAACATAAAGAGGGAAAAAAAGCAGGATGGAAATTATTCTGAGACATTTTATTATTGGATTGACAAAAATAATACATTGTTAAGGTTCCAGATTCAGAATAATGAAACTCAGAACTGGACGGAATCTTAGAAATCATCCACTCAACCTCTTCATTTTTACTAATGAAAAACCTGAGACAAAAGTTTTACTAGAGATCACAAAACTCACTATTGCCTAACTTCAATTAAAAGTCAGGCAATCTAATTCCCAATCATTTAAGTTAAAACAGGCTGACAAAAATGTATTCAAAAGCAGATAATAAAAAAATATTCAGCAAAAGACACTCCTTTAATTTTTTAATTTCAAATCAGTTCCATGATAAAAATTATTCTTCCAATTTGTGGTTCTTTCCTTTAAAAACCTATTGAACTCCTCAGAAAGACTTAGGAACTTAAAAAAAAAATCTAGACTTGAAAATATTTCAGGGCCACATTTCAAAGGAAGAGACCAGCTTTCTGGAAGGAGGCCCTGGTCCCTTCATAATCTATCCTAATCTGAAGGCCAAGATAGCCCAGAGTTGGAACAGCGGAGTTGCAGTGAGCCACTGTAGAAAGTAGGGGTGACCAAGTCTAGCTGCAATGCTCGGCAGTGGGCCCCATCCCTTCACTGGCAGTCAGCAGGATCAGAAAAGCATGGAAATGAGGACGGCGGAACTGTGAGCTCATGGTGCCTTCCATCCCCACAGTCACACTACACTGGCTCTCAGGACCACAGAAGTTTTGGGCCACTTGTTCACACGTGGTCCATTTAAAATTCCACAAGGAATAAAGGATGATTTTCAGGTGTCTGATTTTCAGGTATCAGTTCCATAAAGTTTTACATAGCTGGATTTATTCAACATTTTTATTCCTATGGAATCAGATACTTGGTACAACTTTTAAAGTCTGGTGATATTTAAGGATATGTTCTGAATGATGGTAAACTCCCAAGGATGGGGACTGTTTTCTATCATTTGTGATAGAAAATACAGTGATATAATTGCTAACACCCCTGAACATGAGAGAGAATCAATGCCATCAGAATAATTTCAAAATGTTTACATAATATAGAACCTACCATAAAGCAGTCAACAGAAGAAGCCTTTGAGTCTTTGAAGATACTCTACAAATCCAAAGGAGTATTAAAATTCATAGTAAATTCTCAGTTTTCCAGAAGAGTCAGGGAAGAGGTATTCTGTTCACTTGAATATTCTTATTAAGAGCATATTTCTACCCATGTACCTAATTGTATTACCAGTTTTCTAGGAATTAAATTGTTTTAATCCACTTAGCATTAAAAATAAACATTAAAAAGAAATAATTCTGAAAGCACTTCAAAGTCAATAGGCACACTGAATATCAGTGCCTTGCAGGTGCCCCAACGAATATTTTTCAAGACCTCACTATGGGTCAGTTGTGAAATATTAGTGACGAAATTTCTCCCTGAGGTTGTTGCTATAAATCAACTTTTAAAAACATGCATCCTACTCAGAAATGTTTAAAAAGTGACCTTTAAGATGATATACAAATTCTGAATGCTTTCAGAGGTTTACTTTTCTCAGGTAGAGAGCACACAGTTCTTTTTCCTGCTAGGTTACAGGTTATAGAAGTCAATGGATTCTATCAAGGTAGAGGTAATTTTCAAAGTCATCATGGGATATATTTTGAAATTAAAAAACGCAGACAGTGCAACTTCACATATTAAAAAAAATCATTTAATATTATTATCAACTAACTACATTGGTTATATTGCTTAATGTTAAAAACTTTAAACTAATGGGATGGGGTTATATGAATCAAAGACTTTCAGGCTTTAAGTAATTTTCCAATTAGGCGTAGCAAAATTAAAAAAATATTATCAGGTAAATACATTGAAAATGTGCTTTAAAATGTCAACTATTGGATGAAAACTAAGAAATTTCAATCACTTGTCGGGCTACTGGTTCTATACAATGCGAAAGATTTGGGTAATTGAAAAAAATCCAGTACTTGAACTGAATGTCCTAGCATCCACTCTAATGACTGCAGTTATTTGCACAAATTTTACACAAATTCAGAAGAGAAAGGGAAAGAAACTGAGGTTGCTGCGGGATGTTTTGCCCTGTGCATTCAGGGAAAGAATCATAAAAGTATGTAATCCCTTAGAGCGCTTGAGAAACACTTAATAATACCACCCTGAGTGTAAGGTAATTGTCTTAACTTTCATAAAATATTTAAAATGAAGTGAGGGAAGAAGAGCGTGGCTATCTTGTCCATTCCACAACCAGCATGCGGAAAGGTTAAATTACACACAATGTTTGAGACCTTAAAAGGCACCTTGGCAGCTTTCCCCTTCTTGGCTACATTCCTACACCCATGCCTGAGATATTAGTGGGCTTATTTTAAAATAGAGATCCCAATATGAATGTGTGGTTGCTGGCAGCAACCTCATTCTTTATATAACCACACCTGGGCTGAGTAGCAGACCAGACCAAGCTCAAATTACAAGTTCCTCAAGGAAAGTGGATGTGGTCTCTGCACTTGGCTCAGTGCAGAATTACATGCATGTGGTGTTTCATAAATATTATATGATGGTGATGGTGGTGAACAAAGAGGCCAAATGCCAACCCCTTCTAATTTCACTGGGGATTTCTCACAGGCAGCTGTGGGCTGTTAACAGGCCAGTTACATCAGGTCCATAGTTAAGCTTTCCTCTAAATGTGTCAAAAGAGGAAGGAAAAATAAGTCTTCAAACTCAGGAGGATCTGAAGTAGCCTGGGAGAGAAAAAATGCATTCAAAACCAGAGAAGCAGGAGGGATAAAACCAATTAAACAGCAGACAGGTGAACTGAGCTCACGCAGAGGCAGCCTCTCTAGCCGCGTCTGTCCACCCGGGGATTCTGGATTCTGCTGGCCCCTCTTTAACCACCTGAATCCAAATGATAAAGCAAGGAAGGGTCCTATGCAAGAAAGACACCACTGGCCCAGATTTGGGGTGATAGTTTCTCAGTCCTCCTACCTCCCTTCTCCTGGACGCTGGCAGCACCGATTCTCCTGCTGGGCCTCCATTTTGGCTGAGACCAGTTTGAAAAATACTGTGAAACAGCCTTCCTTTCAAGCAGTGGCTGTCAGTCTTGGCTCTCATATCTGGGCCCCACCTCTAAGGATTCTTATTTAACTCATTTGGAGTGGGACTCAAGTATCAATATTCCCAATAGACCTCTCCCAGTGAGTCTAAATTGCAGCCAGGGATGAGAACCACTGTAACAGGGAGTCAGCAATATTTATATATATTTATATTGCTTTATATACCAAATAACTGATTATCATTTATGTAAGCTTTCTTTTTTTTTTCTTTGTTTACTTTTTTCCTGCCTGCAGTTTTCAAAGAGGAACTAAAGAATTTTTCTTGCTCTGAGGCAGGACAAGACAGGACAAGAGCTGGCTAATATTAGCTGGGCATGCCTGATTTTGCAGGAAGTACATGTTAGAGTGATCATTTTGATTCATTAAGGCAGCCAGAGACATTTTGGACTCTGGGTACAACCTTTCATTCCCTAATGCCCTGACCCTCTTTACAGACATATCAAAATGAAACAAAATTGCTACATGCTTATTTCACTAGAGTAACAGAACTAAAGAATTCTCCAATTTTAGATAGTTGCTCATTTAAAAAAAAGTACTACCCTTATATGAAATTGCTTAATTTCACATTTCTGAACCTGTTTCTGTATAGTTAAATAGATTTCAGGAAAGCACGTTTCTTTTTTTTACATAATGGAAAGCCCAGATGTGACATTAAGAGAAAAACAGATTTTGGATTTCCTTCCTCCTTACCTTTTTTAAAGGGAACAATATATCTCCTGAGTGTTTTCTTGATTTATCCCAGGACTTTTTCAAAATTTCATTCTTAACAACAAATTTTCAGCTCCTTGGGATTCATTCACCAAACAAGCAAAGACCTATTAAAATCTACTCCATTGGCGCTCTACCTGGCACCCCCCCCCCACCCCGCATCGCATGTACAAGTCCATAAAAATCCAGTATCTCAAAAAGCTGATATACAAACCACTCAGAACATTTTTCATGAACAATGTTTTAATTAAGCAGCAAAGGGCAGCACAAATTCAGAACTTTGTCAGTTTGTAGAAGAGCTCATCAGGAAAGGACAGCTGGTGGATGGGGGAGACAGCACGGCGAGGCATGCAGCCGTCCTGACCTCTAGGGAGGGCCCTGACTCAGCACCCACTTCAGGAGTACATGGTCAGCTGCAGCCACTCTTGGATAGACACTTGAATTAGGCCATCAGCATCTCTATCCAGAGATTTAAAGGCACGGAACATGGCATCCAGGCGGACCAGGCAGCTGATATAGTTGTTAAACTCCATATTTCCATCCTCATCGGCATACCGGTGGACAATCATTTGGTAAAGTTGTTCATTTAGCTGGAAGCCTGCTGCCTGCAGAGCACCCCGCAGCTGAGAACTTCCCAGAGACCCGGAATGGTTCCTGTCGTGTTGCTTATAAACACACTGCCATTTCTTGATGTTGTTCCAGAGATACTTAAATTCTTCAAAGCCCAGCTTCCCGGTGGTGTCACTGTCCATAACAGATACAATGCTCCGGCAGGTGTCAAGACTAAAGCCGTCGGTCTTCAGATCCTTGTGCTTAGAAAGGACTTTGTTGAGGATATTCATTAGGTCAGTGGCACCCACCTCCATGTCCGGTCCAGCCAGCTGTGCAAACTGTTGTCGAAACCGCCTAACTTCCTCACTTTCGTTGGCCTCCACATTAGTGAAATGCTGTGGCGTGGGAGGTGGTTCTGGGGTGTACTGAGCTGCTGCAGCCTCATTGATAAAATTCACAATTCCTCCAACTATCCCTCCAATATTTCCTCCTCCTCCCCCTCTTCTCTGACCGCCTCGTCCAAGAAGGCCACCAAGAGCTTCTCCAAGACCTCGATCTGCTCCTTCCAATAAAGCCTTTGCAAGAAACATGCTTCTGGTTAAACAAGCAAATGTAAAGCTGCCGATACCTTGGAGATGGTATGAAGAGAGCAGAAATGGAATCTAAGTAGTTCGCATGTGGAAGAACTGGCTTTTCTGTACCTGCTTCCATGGCACCACGCCCAAGGTATGCTGTTCATCTCTACTAAAGTTGCCTGAAGTCCATTAGGTCCTAGCACCTGTCATTTTTTAGAGAGCCTCAATAAAATATTCATAAGTTATGGTATGTATGACAAATTAGAAGAAGTATTTCAAAGTGTAGTATCTTAAATTATGCATTTCTGCATGTCATTGATTTTTTGGTTCTCAGCATTGAAAGGATGTCATGCATTTTCCTAACAGGAGAAGGGAAATGACTCCAGGATAGCAAGAATTTCTTTTCTAAGGAATATTTATTGTTAGAACAAAATTGAACACTTCTTGGGCACTGGAAGGACATTTACCTAATCCCCTTCCTTTAGTAAAGATTCTCATGTTAAGAAAAACTTGGAAGGCGGGATCTTAAAAATGCAGGGTCCCTGGTCCCATCCCCAGAGACTGTGATTCTGTAGTCCGCTGGGGGGCTCATGATCTACATTTCTGAAATCTTTTATGAAGAGTCACATTCATATAGAAAACTGTACAAATCACAAACATATAGCTCCAAGAATTTCACAAACTGTACACACCCATGTCCTAACACCCAGATCAGACAAAGAACATTGCCAGCATCCCAGAAGCCTCTTCATGCCTATTCCAGTTAGTTGCCTTTCCCACAGGTAATCACCACCCTGACATCTGACACCACAGCTTCATTTTTGTACCTTAAGTACATGGAACTATAAAGTACATACTTTTTTGTGTCTTGTTTTTAAATTTTTTAATTAAAACATTTAAAACTGTGGTAAGATACCTGTAACATGAAATTTACCATCTTAACCCTTTTAAAATGACCAGTCCAGTGGCCACTGAGTACATTCACCTTGTCGCGCAGCCATCGCCATTATCCAGCTCCAGAAATGTTTTCATCTTGCAAAACTGAAACTCTGTGCTCATTCAACAATAACTCCCTGTTCCCTCCTCTGGCTGGTCTGGCAACCACCATTCTACTTTATGTCTGTATAAATCTGACTGCTCTGAGTATCTCATGTGAGAGGGATCATATAGTCTTTGCCCTTTTGTGATTGGCTTATTCCACTTAGTACGTCTTCAAGGTTCATCCACGTTGTAGTATGTGTCAGAATTTACAAACTTCTTAAAACTAAATAGTATTCTACCATGTGTATATAACACATTTTGTTTATCCATTCATTCATTAGTGCATGCCTAGGTTGCTCCCACCTTTTGGCTTTTGTGAGTAATGCTGTCAACATGGGTGTACAAATATTTGTCTTCAAGTCCCTGCTTTCAGTTCTTTTGGCTATACACCCAGAGGTGGAATTTCTGGATCATACTGTAATAGGCTTTTTAATTTTTTAAAAACACTGTTTCCCACAATGGTATACGATTTTATATTCTCATCAACAGTGCACAAGGATTCCAATTTCTCCACTGTCTACCCAACACTTATTTTCTGTTTTTTGTTCTGTTTTGATGGTAGCCATCCTCATGGGTGTGAGGTGATATCTCGTTGTAGTTTTGATTTGCATTTCCCTAATGAGCACCTTTCCATTTACCTGTGAGTCGTATGTATGTCTTCTTTGGAGAATTACCTATTCAATTTGTTTGCCCATTTTTAAAGTTTTTATTTTGTTCTGCTGCTGTTGTTGAGTTATAGTGCCTTACAAATTCTGGATATTAACCTCTTATCAGGTATATGACTTGCAAATATTTTTTCCATTCCATGAGTTGCCTTTCCTCTTTGTTGATAATATCCTTTGATTCACAAACATTTTAAATTTTAATGTAGTTCATTTTATCTAATTTTTCTTTTGATGCTTGTGCTTTTGGTGTCATATCCAAGAAATCAATTCGAAATGCAGTCACAAAATTTTTCTCCAATGTTTTTGTCATAGACAAAATATAACAGCTTTAGCTCTTTTAAATAATAGTTTTAGCTCTTATGTTTAGATCTTTGATCTGCTCTGAATTTTTATATATGGCATAAGATACAGGTACACTTCATTCTTTAGCATGTGGTTGTCCAATTTTCCCAGCACCATTTATTGAAAAAACTGCTCTTTCCCCATTGAATGGTGTTCACACCTTGTTGAAAAACATTTCAAGGACTTCCGGGAAGATGGCGGTGTGAGCAGGGTGGCAGAAATCTCCTCCCAACACTATATTTATCTACGAAAACACAGAAAATACATCTATTCCTAAAAGAGAGACGAGAATACACAGGAAAGTGCACAGCGGGCAGCTACACCCGAGAGGACTCGGCACGCCAAGAGGCGGGTAAGATCCGGAGCCGCGACCCGGTGGGACCCGAGCCCTCCCCCACCCCAGCGCACCGGCGGGAGGAGAGGATTCAGAGCCGGGAGGGAGTGGAAGTGCACCCCGCGAAGTAGCCAGCCCCGGTGATCTGCGCGGGGAGCGCTGACCCACATTGCGCAGTGCAGCGGAGATTGGAGAGACAGAGGGGCAGGATCTGAGCGGGGAACGCGCCAGGGTGCTTGCAGCCGGCTCCCGGGAAGGAAAAAAAAAAGTGCGCGCTTTCCTCAGCGGTCTTAAAGAGACAGGAGCCCAGCGGAGGAGCCAGATCGCCCCAGCACACTCAGCCCAGCAGGCTGGGAGTCCTGGGGAGTTTCAGACGCCTTAGCTGGCGACTGAGGAAGCGTAGCCATACTTAACACTTCTCACTGAGATCAACAGCCTCCTATTCGTTCCCACCCCTGCCAGAGCGATAAAGGGCCCTGCGGTGTGGCACAGTCACAGCTGTGGAATAGTGGGGCAATAGCGCCACCTAGAGCATTCCCACAGAATCTACGTCCGTGGGCATTTTTTTGTTTTGTTTTGTTTTGTTTTTGTTTTTTCTTTTCTTTCTTCTTTTTCTTTCTTTCTTTCTTTTTTTTTTCTTTTTAATGTCTTAAAGAGCCCAGCTGACATACGTGGCAACTATCAGTGACCAAATTATACAGCCATGAAAAGACAGAGGAATATGGTTCAGACCAAAATCAACCAGACAACCCCAGAGAGGAGTCTGAAGGGATGGAAATGCACAGTCTTCCTGAAAAAGAATTCAGAATAAAAGTCATAACCATGCTGATGGACCTACAGAGAAATGTGCAAGAGCTGAGGGAGGAAGTGAGGGAACTGAGGAAAGACAATGCAGAAATCAGACAAGCGATCGACGGGCTTAACAGCAGAATGGATGAGATGCAAGAGACTGTTAATGGAATAGAAAACAGAGAACAGGAGTACAGAGCAGCTGAGGCAGAGAGAGATAAAAGGATTTCTAGGAATGAAAGAATATTAAGAGAACTGTGTGACCAATCCAAACGGAACAATATTCGCATTATAGGAGTACCAGAGGAAGAAGAGAGAGAAAAAGGGATAGAAAGTGTCTTTGAAGAAATAATTGCTGAAAACTTTCTCTCACTGGGGAAGGAAGTAGTCTCGCAGTCCACCGAAGCTCATAGATCTCCCAACACAAGGGACCCAAGGAAGACAACACCAAGACACATAATTATTAAGATGGCAAAGATCAAAGATAAAGACAGGGTATTAAAGGCAGCTAGAGAGAGAAAAAAGATCACCTACAAGGGAAAACCCATCAGACTATCATCAGACTTCTCAACAGAAACCTTACAGGCCAGAAGAGAATGGCATGATATATTTAACGTAATGAAACAGAAGGGCCTCGAACCAAGAATATTGTATCCAGCACGATTATCATTTAAATATGATGGAGGGATTAAACAATTTCCAGATAAACGAAAGTTAAGAGAATTTACGTCTCATAAACCACCACTACAGGATATCTTAAATGGACTGCTCTAGATGGAAGCACACCTAAGGCTAAAAGATGTCACCAGAGAAAATAAAATCATAGCAAAGAAAGCAGACCATCCAAATACTAACTAAAGGCAAAGAATAAAACACCTATTATAGAAAGAATGGAGGAGGAGGAATAAGAAGGAAGAGAAATAAAGAAACATCAGACTGTGTTTACAATAACTTAACAAGAAAGTTAAGTTAGATTGTTAGATAGTAAAGAAACAGCCCTTGAACCCTTGGTAACCACGAATCTAAAGCCAGCAATGGCAATAAGTACATACCTATCAATAATCACCCTAAATGTAAATGGACTGAATGCACCAATCAAAAGACACAGAGTAACAGAATGGATAAAAAAGCAAGACCCATCTATATGCTGCCTACAAAACTCACCTCAAATCCAAAGATATACACAGACTAAAAGTGAAGGGATGGAAAAAGATATTTCATGCAAACAACAAGGAGAAAAAAGCAGGTGTTGCAGTACTTGTATCAGACAAAATACACTTCAAAACGAAGAAAGTGGCAAAAGATAAAGAAGGACATTACATAATGATAAAGGGGTCAGTCCAACAAGAAGATATAACCATTATAAATATATATGCACCCAACACAGGAGCACCAGCATATGTGAGACAAACACTAACAGAATTAAAGGAGGAAATGGACAGCAATGCATTCATCTTAGGAGACATCAACACACCACTCACTCCAGAGGACAGATCAACCAGACAGAAAATAAGTAAAGACACAGAGGCACTGAACAACACACTAGAACAGATGGACCTAACAGACATCTACAGAACTCTACACCCAAAAAGCAACAGGATACACATTCTTCTCAAGTGCACATGGAACATTTTCCAGAATAGACCACATACTAGGCCACAAAAAGAACCTCAGTAATTTCAAAAATATTGAAATCCTACCAACCAACTACTCAGATCACCAAGGTATAAAACTAGAAATAAATTTTAGAAAGAAATCCAAAAGGCTCACAAATACATGGAGACTTAACAACACTCTCCTAATTAATCAATGGGTTAACGACCAAATCAAAACAGAAATCAAAGAATATATGGAGACTAATGACAACAACAACACAAAGCCACAACCTCTGTGGGACGCAGCAAAGGCAGTTCTAAGAGGAAAGAATATTGCAATCCAGGCCTATTTAAAGAAGGAAGAACATTCCCAAATGAATAGTCTAAAAGACACAATTACTGAAATTGGAAAAAGAAGAACAAATGAGGCCCAAAGTCACCAGGAGGGACATAATAAAGATCAGAGAATAAATAAATAAAATTGAGAAGAATAAAACAATAGAAAAAAATCAATAAAACCAAGAGCTGGTTCTTTGAAAAAATAAACAAAATAGATAAACCCCTAGCCAGACTCATTAGGAGAAAAAGAGAATCTACACACATAAACACAATCAGAAATGAGAAAGGAAAAATCACGACAGACCCCACAGAAATACAAAGAATCATGAGAGAATATTATGAGAATCTATATGCTAACAAGCTGGAAAACATAGAAGAAATGGACAACTTCTTAGAAAAATACAACCTTCCAAGACTGACCAAGCAAGAAACAGAAAAACTAAACAGACCAATCACCAGTGACGAAATGGAATTGGTAATCAAAAAACTACCCAAGAACAAAACCCCTGGGCCTGATGGAGTCACCTCTGAATTCTACCAGACATATAGAGAAGAAATAACACCGATTCTCCTTAAACTTTTCCAAAAATAGAAGAGGAGGGAATACTTCCAAACTCATTCTATGAAGCCAGCATCACTCTAATACCAAAACCGGGTAAAGACCTCACCAAAAAAAAAATTACAGACCAATATCCCTGATGAACGTAGATGCAAAAATACTCAACAAAATATTAGCAAACCGAAATCAAAAATACATCAAGAGGATCATACACCATGATCAAGTGGGATTCATCCCAGGGATGCAAGGATGGTACAACATTCGAAAATCCATCAACATCATCCACCACATCAACAAAAGAAGAACAAAAACCACATGATCATCTCCATAGATGCTGAAAAAGCATTTGACAAAATTCAGCATCCATTCCTGATTAAAACTCTCAACAAAATAGGTATAGAGGGCAAGTACCTCAACATCATAAAGGCTATATATGACAAACCCACAGCTAACATCATACTTAATGGCGAGATGCTGAAAGCTTTTCATCTAAGATCGGGAACAAGACAAGGATGCCCACTCTCTCCACTGTTATTCAACATAGTACTTGAGGTCCTAGCCACAGCAATCAGACAAAACAAAGACATACAAGGCATCCAGATTGGTAAAGAAGAAGTCAAATTGTCACTATTTGCAGATGACATGATACTCTACATAAAAAACCCTAAAGATTCCATTCCAAAACTACTAGAACTAAAATCTGAATTCAGCTAAGTTGCAGGGTACAAAATTAACACACAGAAATCTGTTGCTTTCCTATACCCTAATGATGAACTAACAGAAAGAGAAATCAGAAAAACAATTCCATTCACAATTGCATCAAAAAGAATAAAATACCTAGGAATAAACCTAACGAAGGAAGTGAAAGACCTGTACTCTGAAAACTACAAGACACTCCTAAGAGAAATTAAAGAGGACACTAACAAATGGAAATGCATCCCATACTCTTGGCTAGGAAGAATAAATATTGTCAAAATGGCTCTACTACCTAAAGCAATCTACAGATTCAACGCAATCCCTATCAAACTACCAACAGTTTCTTCAATGAACTCGAACAAATAATTCTAAAATTCATATGG
>JAVSCE010003723.1:0-15922 GCA_032199065.1 Smutsia gigantea
AAACTAGAGTGAGAGAATGTGGTTTTGCTCAGTTCAGTGGGTTTCAGCTAAAAGTACCTTAAAAAAAACCTTTGGTTTTTATACCCAGAGAGAAATCCTTCTTGGCTGGCTTGAGGAGTTGACAGTGACAACAAATCCACCCACTGTGGTGTCTGACAGAGCGTGGGGTGCTTACCAGGCATCTGTGGCATTGCTATCTGAGATGTCTGCTAAGGAGAGGACTAGGAGGATCTAACAGTCTGGGAGGAGTAGCCACACCTTCAGAACTAGTTTAGGGAGAAATACCACTTTAATGACACCTTATAATGCAGTATAAAATACCGTATTAAAAAATACTGTATTCTGTTCTTACTCTAATGGAGACAAACCCTCAATTTTGAATTTACATGGGATAGAAAATCATGGGAAGAGACAACATCTGTGTCCTACGTAGAGGCGAGTCTGTGATGGACACAGTTCAGTCATTCATTCTGTAAACATTTATTAAGCATCTTGTATTATGCGCCAAGCTCTGTTAATTCATAAATATCATCCATCTGAAAGAGGGATTTAGAAAGGAAGACAGACATACAGTCAAATAATTTATAGCTGTTTTTATGAGCTGTTTAGAGAACAAAATGACTAAAGTTTATAGATATTGCCAAATGTAATTCCTATGATAAATTACACTTTAAAGACCTTACCATATCCTTTCTGTATGGATGTCAGGGATAATGTTGTGCGCTTCCTGGAAGGTCTTTGCATAGGGAGATAGACTAGCATACTTGGTGTGTCTTGGAGATAGGCAGTGAACCACCTACACAGATTAGATGTGGTAGCCCTATGCCTAGCACATCTTGGACCCTCAACTTGTTGAAAGAATAGATAAATAGATCTGCATGTAGAGTGATGACCTATGGAATAAATGACTTATCTGAGGTAGAAGAAAGAGAGGGAGCTATAGAGGTGAGGCGAGTTTGTCTAACTTCAGAAGTAAAGTCTTCCACATAAAAGAAAACCCCCATTTATAATAGCAACAAATATTTAAGAATAAAGTTAAGAAATGTCCAAAACCCATTTGAGGTAAGCCTTAAAACACTCCTGAAAGATACAAACATAGTCTCGAACAATGCAAAGTATATCCTCTATTCTTGAATAGGAAAACTCAAGATATTCTCCCTAAGCGAACTTATTAATATGGCGCAGTCCCAATAAAAGCACAAACAAGCTTTAGTATGGAGTTAGAAGAGTTGATCCTAAAGTTTATATGGAAAAACAACATCCAAGAATTTTCAGGGGGAAAAAACCCACTAAAAACATTAAAAAAAAAAAAAAAAAAATATATATATATATATATATATATATATATGTGAATGGGGACTGCTCCTACCAGGCATCAAAATATACAATTATAAAGCTCTTATAATCGAAGCAGTATGGTACTGGTGCATGAATACATAGACAGACAAGTAGAAAAGAATAAAAAGCCCAGGCACTGTTCCAAGTTCATACAGAAATCCTGTATATGATAAGGGTGGCATCCTAAATCACTGAGTCAAAGATGAACTTGGGTAGCCATTTGGGAAAAGGTAACACTAGATCTCACAATATACATAGTTGGCAAATCTGTTTTTAATTTAAATATTGCCTTTCCCTATTTGCTCTACTCTTTATTCCTGAAACTTCAATTAGGTATGTATTAGGCCTGATCTTTCTATCTCCCATTTTAGTATGTCATTCTTATTTTCTGTCTCTATCTTGCTTTGGAATTCCCAGTGGGATTCCTAGATCTGTCTCCTAATGCAATATTTCTCCTTTGGCTCTATTTAGTCTACTATTCACTTGCGCATTGAGGCTTTAAAAAAACTTGAGCTTATTTATAGATTAAAAAATTTTAAGTTATATAAATGGAAATTTTAATATAGTTTAGGCAGAGGTGGAATATTCACACAGCTTAAACTGTCATACTGACCAGAAGTCTCTAAATATTTTTTTAGGTATAGATAAATATTCATGATGGCATTAATTTATGGCTATCTAATGTACTCCTTAACATTTTCCTAGTTTCAGCAACTGAGGTTGTTTCAAACTTTCACTAATGTAAATAATTTTGAAGTATTTTTATTATTCATTTCAGAAGATATTTTTTTCTTCATTTCCATTAAAACTGTTGAGCCAGAAGTTTGAACAGTTTTAGCATTCTCAGTGCTTTCTGTCAAAGGGTTCTTTAAAGGAATGAGCCAATTAAAATGTGATGGGCGGATTATATCAGAGTGACAGACTCTGCCACTTCAGCAGCATTGAGCATTTAATTTTGTTTAAGTTTTTGCTAATTTAAAGGATGAAAACAATATCCTGTTTTTAATGTTTTCATTTATTGTATTACTGGTAGGACTGAACATTTCCAAAAGTTTGTTTACTAGCTGTATTTACTCTTTGGAGGAATATCTCTCTGGCACTTTGTACTTCATTTATTAGGGCCTTACTGTTTTTCTTATTGATGTGTAGGACTCCTTTCACAATACTGATATAAACCCGTTGTCATATTTGTGGCAGTTTTCCTCCCAGCCTATGGTTTAATTAACCTATAAACTGCTGTGAATGCATTTCGTTTACTTTCCTTGAAGCAAGACCAACTCTTTGCTCATGTTAGTCAGTTTGAAACTGAGGAACACATTTTCTTCATGGAGATACAGAAGCTGCAGCTCTGATTTCAGCTTGATGTGATTCAAAATGGCCTGTATGCTGTACCTGTGAGGAGCAGAGATTGTAGTGTTGATGTGGTGATGGTCCCAAGGTAAAGCTGCATGGCTGCAGCATGGGTCAAATAGGGGCTGTCCAGCTGATAGAATTAGGGCCAATATCTTGTGGAGTTACTGCAAGATCAGCACACAAATCCAGGCTAGTTTGAATAACTCACTTCTGAAGTATATTCATATAATCAAGAAAGATTCCCCAAAATTATTGGGCAGCAAAAATAATCTGCCCATAGTTAGGTTTCAAAATATAAACTGTGGAAACACATTTATTGAGGCTGAGTCATTTTCAGTCTTCAAGTAATATGGCACAGATTATTCAATAAGCAGTTAGTCTAGCTCTATTTTAAGAATGGCTGTGAAGACAAACAGATATGGGAGACATATTTGAGCAGATGTTATAAAATTTGTGAATATAGTTAGTGTAAGAGATTAAACAGGAGCATATTTCAGAAAAACATATCCTATTTAATAATCAGCATTATTCACCTTGGAGCTGATTGGCCCCAAAAGAGCGAAACTTGCATCAGTGCCACGTGGCTGAAATTGAACTGGCTGTGGCTAACATCAGTAATACTGTATTAGTGAAGTCGCAGGTGGAAGAGTGGTCTCCCTGAATGGAAATAGAAATTACATCTTTAAATGTAGGTTCCACTTCCCCTGTTCTAGTAGGAATGCCTAGGTTTACCCTCAAGGGTGGGGTTTGTTTGGAAACTGTAAATGTAAATTCAGTTGCCTTGGGGGTTCTACCCTTTCTGCCTAGCACAGGGTGAACTGATCTTTTGCTGCCATTCAAGAACCTCTGCTGTCTGGAGGTCCCTCCCCTCTGCTCAGTAATCCTGAGTACCCTCTCTAGGGTAGCACTTTTAAGACCCTACACAGTCTTCATATATCCACTTGCACAGACAATCATAATCAAAAGAAAGTAGAGCCATAGCCTCATCCCTTTTATTTCTGAAAGCTAACTGGAGCGAAAATTTTATTTCAGACTTCCTACACAGAGCCACAAGATTTATTTTCCACTGCTTGGCTTCCATTTCTCAATAAAAGAGGTTACACTGATCACGGTAATCAGTTCTTTTCACTAGCTATAAAGCACAAATATCACACGTTTGAGTTCATTTTTAAAAGAAGCACAATTTAAAAACCTTTAGAAAGTTGGTGCCTGGTGCTGGGTGGTATAATGACCTCCTTTCAAATCAATATTAGACCCAGATTGTATTTCCAATCTGAAAAGGCCACTGGGCCAGGGAAAGTGACCTTTGGCTGAGTGACTACTTGTTACCTTGTCAGTTTCGGTGCTGCCTGCTGTTAGGAGGAACTAGCAAGTAATAAACTATTTACAGCCTGCGCTTTTGTATCCCCTACAGGCCCTTTCTGGAGTGGGAAAAAAGGCAACTGATTTTCTCTATTCAATAGTTATCCTCATACACTTAGGTCATCTGCCTAGCAACTGCTTAGATTCAGTTATTAGGGTACCTTATATAACAAGCGTGGCTGGGTTTTTTGTTTGTTTGTTTGTTTTTTGACAGATTTTAAAGCTTAGTGCTTTTGCACAACTTAATAACTAGAGCCATAAACAAATGAGGCACACATCAAGGAAGGCAGAAAGAGGTTTTCCTGTCCTAAAAGATCTCATTTGAATGAAGCTATAAAAGGAATATCTAGATTCTCTTTTCATCCACTCCAAACATTTTTATTCTGATAAATTAAGGATTATCTGAACTCTGAAAATTTCTTTTGGAAAATATTTTTTAAAAAGTGAATTCACTTCATCTCATCAAATCTTGGTTTTTCACATCTGATAAATAAGGAAGTTTGTTTCATTTCTGAGATTAATTTTAAGAAGACTTGAATAATATGTAGCAAAAAACTTTGATTTTTCTGGCTAGTTTATGTGGTGGGACAAACTTTTAGACAAGGAACCATCAGGATACTTTAAATATATACAAATAGATTGCATGTAAGTGTTTCAACAGCATTTTTGGAGATCTCTTATTTACCAGCATAAGGACTGTCTGGGCACCAGAAATCACCAGAACCCTAAGGCATGGTTCTTGATTTCCTGAGACACAGATGTATAGAAATATAAACCAAGTAGAGTCTGAGATAGCATGTATTCATGTGGGGCTAATGACAGGCAGGACAGGACTGCTAAGACAGGGCCTCTTGTTGGGGCACAGTGGCATTTGAGCTAAGACATCAGGCTCAATGAATGTGGCTTATGGAGAGGCAGAGAGAAAGCTCCCACAGTGATCTATAAGATACACATTTTGGAGCAGTAGAAGATACCATTAGAGGGAGATATGGTGACAGGTTATAGAGAAATATAAGTTTGAAAATGCTTTCTATTTTGAGCCTTTAGAGCAGTAGGCTCCAGTAAGGTGCACACTCACTAGGAATTGCACACCAACCCAAATGTCAAAAGAAAATAGAGCATTAATTTATATTTATTCTGTGTTTCATCCTTCAAACAGTTCTATTTTTATTTTTTAAATATTATACATAGCACATTGGTATATGAGAATATAATTTATGAGGAAATTACATATATTGGGGCTGCAGTACCCAACTTTTTTTTGATAGACATGAATGATCAAAGACCTTTGGAGATCATTGCTTTACATCATTGTCATTAATCACAATAGTTGCAGCCACTTACTGAGTACTTAATATATGCCAGAGACCATGATAGGTGGTTTATGTGAGAGCGGTATCTCATTTAACATGCACAGTAATTCTACCTTGTAGATTTTCATAAATTTGAAGCTCAGACAGGTAAAGTAACTTTTGCCCAAAGTCATGTGGATGATAAGTGGTGGAACCAGCTTTAAACACTGACCTGCCGGCTGGCTCAAGAGCTTACGAAATACATTTTCAGCTTTTTGGTCTTTTTTCTTCTGACAGCAGCACTGTTTATTAGCTCCCTATCCTTCCACCAGCACTTGACTCAGCTAGTTAGTTCCTTTTTAAAAAAATTTTGGTATCATTAATCTACAATTACATGAGCAACATTATGGTTACTAGACTCCCCCCATTATCAAGTCCCCATCACATACCTCATTACAGTCACTGTTCATCAGGGGAGTGAGATGCTATAGAGTCATTACTTGTAGTCTGTGTGTTGTACAGCCTTCCCTGTACCCCCCCTACATTATGTATGCTAATCGTAATGCCTCCTTCCCCCCCTAATCCCTCCCTTCCCATGCATCCTCCCCAGTCCCTTTCCCTTTGGTAACTGTTAGACCATTATTGTGTTGTGTGAGTCTGCAGCTGTTTTGTTCCTTCAGTTTTTTCTTTGTTCTTATATTCCACAGATGAGTGAAATCATCTGATACTTGTCTTTCTCCGCCTGGCTTATTTCACTGAGCCTAATACCCTCTAGCTCCATCCATGTTGTTGCAAATGGTAGGATTTGTTTTCTTCTTATGGCTGAACAATATTCCATTGTGTATATGTACCACATCTTCTTTATCCATTCATCTACTGATGGACACATAGGTTGCTTCCATTTCTTGGCTATTGTAAATAGTGCTGCAATAAACATAGGGGTGCATTCTTACGGTAAATTCCTAGGAGTGGAATTCCTTGGTCAAACGGTATTTCTATTTTGAGTTTTTGAGGAACCTCCATACTGTCCCATTTTTTAATTGGATTATTTGCTTTTTGTTTGTTGAGGCACATAAGCTCTTTATATATTTTGGATGTCAACGCTTTATTGGCTATGTCATTTATGAATATATTCTCCCATACTGTAGGATGCCTTGTTGTTCTGTTGATGGTGTTCTTCGCTGTACAGAAGCTTTTCAGCTTCATATAGTCCCACTTGTTCATTTTTGCTTTTGTTTCCCTTGCCCAGGGAGATATACTCATGAAGAAGTTGCTCAGGTTTATGTCCGAGAGTTTTTGCCTATGCGTTTTTCTAAGAGTTTTATGGTTTCATGACTTACATTCAGGTCTTTGATCCATTTTGAGTTTACTTTTGTTTATGGGATTAGACAGTAATCCAGTTTCATTCTCTTATATGTAGGTGTCCAGTTTTGCCAACATCAGCTGTTTAAGAAGCTGTCACTTCCCCATTGTATATCCATGGCTCCTTTATTGTATATTAATCGACCATATATGCTTGGGTTTATATCTGGGCTCTCTATTCTGTTTCACTGGTCCATGGGTCTGTTCTTGTGTCAGTACCAAATTGTCTTGATTACTGTGGCTTTGTAGTAGAGCTTAAATGCAGGGAGCGTAATTCCCCCTGCTTTATTCTTCCTTCTCAGGATAGCTTTGGCTATTTGAGATCTTCTGTGGTTCTATGTGAATTTTATTTTATTTTTTATGTATTTATTTATTTTTAGTTTATTTTGATATCATTAATCTACAGTTAAATGAGTAATTTTATGGTGATTACACAACGCCCTTCATCAGGTTCCTCCCACATCCCAACCCCATTGCAGTCACTGTCCATCAGCGTAGGGAGATGCAATTGAGTCACTACTTGTCCTCTCTGGGCTGTACAGCCCCCCCCGTGTCCCCCGAACATTACATCTGCCAATAGTAATGTCCCTTCTTCCCCCTTGCCCCTCCCTTCCCACCCATCCTCCCCAGTCCCTTTCCTTTTGTAACTATTAGTCTGTTCTTGGGTTCTGTGAGTCTCCTGCTGTTTTGTTCATTCAGTTTTCTTTTTTTCTCTTAGTTCTTTACTCCACATATGAGTGAAATCATTTGGTACTTGCCTTTTTCAGCTTGGCTTATTTCACTGAGCGTAGTACACTCCAGCTCTATCCATGTTGTTGCAAGTGGTAGGATTTGTTTTCTTCTTATGGCTGAATAATATTCCATTGTGTATATGTACCACATCTTCTTTATCCATTCATCTACTAATGGACACTTAGGTTGATTCCATTTCTTGGCTATTGTAAACAGTGCTGCAATAAACATAGGGGTGCATATGTCTTTTTCAAACAGGGCTGCTGCCTTCTTAGGGTAAATTCCTAGGAGTGGAATTCTTGGGTCAAATGGTATTTCTATTTTGAGTTTTTTGAGGAATCTCCATACTGCTTTCCACAGTGGTTGAACTAATTTGCATTCCCAACAGCAGTGTAGGAGGGTTCCCTTTTCTCCACATCCTTGCCAACATTTGTTGTTGTTACTGTTTTGGATGTTGGCCATCCTCACTGGTGTGAGGTGATATCTCATTGTGGTTTTAATCTGCATTTCTCTGATGATTAGCGATGTGGAGCATTTTTTCATGTGCCTGTTGGCCATCAGAATTTCTCTTTTGGAGAAGTGTCTACTCATGTCCTCTGCCATTTCTTAAATGGATTATTTGCTTTTTGTTTGTTGAGGTGCATGAGTTCTTTATATATTTTGGATGTCAAAACCTTATCGGATATGTCATTTATGAATATATTCTCCCATACTGTAGGAAGTCTTTTTGTTCTACTGATGGTGTCCTTTGCTGTACAGAAGCTTTTCAGCTTGATATAGTCCCACTTGTTCATTTTTGCTTTTGTTTCCCTTGCTCGGGGAGATATGTTCATGAAGAAGTCACTCATGTTTATGTCCAAGAGATTTTTGCCTATATTTTTTTCTAAGAGTTTTATAGTTTCTTGACTTACATTCAGGTCTTTGAACCACCTTGAGTTTACATTTGTGTATGGGGTTAGACAGTAGTCCAATTTCATTCTCTTTCATGTAGCTGTCCGTTTTTCCAACACCAGCTGCTGAAGAGGCTGTCATCTCCCCAATGTATATCCAAGGCTCCCTTATCAAATATAAATTGACTGTATGTGTTTGGGTTAATGTTTGGATTTTCTATTCTGTTCCACTGGTCTGTGGGTCTGTTTTTGTGCCAATACCAAATTGTCTTGATTACTGTGCCTTTGTGGTAGAGCTTGAAGTCAGGGAGCGTAATTCCCCCTGTTTTATTCCTCCTTCTCAGGATTGCTTTGGCTATTCGGGGTCTTTTATGGTGCCATATGAATTTTAGAGTTATTTGTACGAGTTCATTGAAGAAAGCTGTTGGTAGTTTGATAGGAATTGCATTGAATCTGTAGATTGCTTTGGGTAATACAGCCATTTTGACAATATTTATTCTTCCTAACCCAGAGCATGGGATGCATTTCCATTTGTTAGTGTCCTCTTTCATTTCTCTTAGGAATGTCTTGTAATTTTCAGGGTACAGGTCTTTCACTTCCTTCGTTAGGTTTATTCCTAGGTATTTTATTCTTTTTGATGCAATTGTGAATGGAATTGTTTTTCTGATTTCTCTTTCTGTTAGTTTATCATTTGTGTATAGGAAAGCAACAGATTTCTGTGTGTTAATTTTGTATCCTGCAACTTTGCTGAATTCAGATATTAGTTCTAGTAGTTTTGGAGTGGAGTCTTTAGGGTTTTTTATGTACAATATCATGTCATCTGCAAATAGTGACAATTAGACTTCTTCTTTACCAATCTGGATGCCTTGTATGTCTTTGTTTTGTCTGATTGCCATGGTTAGGACCTCCAGTAGTATGTTGAATAACAGTGGAGAGAGTGGGCATCCCTGTCTTGTTCTCGATCTTAGATGAAAAGCTTTCAGCGTCTCACCGTTAAGTATGATGTTAGCTGTGGGTTTGTCATATATGGCCTTTATGATGTTGAAGTACTTGCCCTCTATACCCATTTTGTTGAGAGTTTTAACCATGAATGGATGCTGAATTTTCTGAAATGCCTTTTCAGCATCTATGGAGATGGTCATGTGGTTTTTGTTCTTCTTTTTGTTGATGTGGTGGATGATGTTGATGGATTTTCGAATGTTGTACCATCCTTGCATCCCTGGTATGAATCCCACTTGATCATGGTGTATGATCCTCTTGATGTATGTTTGAATTTGGTTTGCTAATATTTTGTTGAGTATTTTTGCATGCATGTTCATCAGGGATATTGGTGCATAGTTTTCTTTTTTTGGTGAGGTCTTTGCCCTGTTTTGGTATTAGAGTGATGCTGGCTTCATAGAATGAGTTTGGTAGTATTCCCTCCTCTTCTATTTTTTGGAAAACTTTAAGGAGAATGGGTGTTATTTCTTCTCTTTATATCTTGTAGAACTCAGAGGTGAATCCATCTGATTCGGGGGTTTTGTTCTTGGGTAGTTTTTTGATTACCGCTTCTATTTCATTGCTGGTGATTGGTCTGTTTAATTTTTCTGTTTCTTGTTTGGTCAGTCTTGGAAGGTTGTATTTTTCTAAAAAGTTATCCATTTCTTCTATGTTTTCCAGCTTGTTAGCATATAGATTCTCATCAAATTCTCTTATAATTCTTTGTATTTCTGTGGTATCCATCGTGATTTTTCCTTTCTCATTTGTGATTGTGTTTATGTGTGTAGATTCTCTTTTTCTCTTAATGAGTCTGGCTAGGGGTTTATCTATTTTTTTTATTTTTTTTCAAAGAACCAGCTCTTGGTTTTATTGATTTTTTTCTATTGTTTTATTCTTCTCAATTTTATTTATTTCTTCTCTGATCTTTATTACGTCCCTCCTTCTGGTGACTTTGGGTCTCATTTGATTTTCTATTTCCAATTTCAGTAATTGTGTCTTTAGACTATTCATTTGGGAATGTTCTTCTTTGTTTAGATAAGCCTGGATTGCAATATACTTTCCTCTTAGAACTGCCTTTGCTGCATCCCAGAGAAGCTGTGGCTTTGTGTTGTTGTTTTCATTTGTCTCCATATACTCTTTGATTTCTGTTTTGATTTGGTCATTGACCCATTGATTAATTAGGAGAATGTTTTTAAGTCTCCATGTATTTGTGAACGTTTTTGTTTTCTTTCTAAAGTTTAATTCTAGTTTAATACCTTTATGATCCGAGAAGTTGTTTGGTAGAATTTCAATATTTTTGATTTTACTGATGTTCTTTTTATGGCCTAGTATGCGGTCTATTCTGGAAAATGTTCCATGTGCACTCGAAAAGAATGTGTATCCTGTTGCTTTTGGGTGCAGAGCTCTGTAGATGTCTGTTAGGTCCATCTGTTCTAGTGTGTTGTCCAGTGCCTCTGGGTCTTTACTCATTTTCTGTCTGGTTGATCTGTCCCTTGGAGTGAGTGGTGTGTTGAAGTCACCTAAGATGAATGCATTGCTGTCTATTTCCTCCTTTAATTCTGTTAGTATTTGTTTCACAAATGCCGGCACCCCTGTGTTGGGTGCATATATATTTAAAATGATTATATCTTCTTGTTGGACTGACCCCTTTATCATTATGTAATGTCCTTCTTTATCTCTTGCTACTTTCTTCGTTTTGAAGTCTATTTTGTCTGATACAAGTACTGCAACACCTGCTTTTTTCTCCTTGTTATTTGCATGAAATATCTTTTCCCACCCTTCACTTTTAATCTGGGGATATCTTGCGTTTGAGGTGAGTTTCTTGAAGGCAGCATATAGATGGGTCTTTCTTTTTTATCCTTTCTGTTATTCTGTGTCTTTTGATTGGTGCATTCAGTCCATTTACGTTTAGGGTGATTATCGAAAGATATGTACTTATTGCCATTGCTGGCTTTAGATTCGTGGTTACCAAAGGTTCAAGGGTTGCTTCTTTACTATCTAACAATCTAACTTTCTTGTTAAGTTATTGTAAACACAGTCTGATGTTTGTTTATTTCTCTCCCTTCTTATTGTTCCTTATCCATTCTTTATATACTAGGTGTTTTATTCTTTGCCTTTAATTAGTTTTGGATGGTCTGCTTTCTTTGCTATGATTTTATTTTCTCTGGTGACAGCTTTTTAGCCTTAGCAGTGCTTCCCTCTAGAGCAGTTCCTTTAAGATGTCCTGTGGAGGTGGTTTATGGGAGGCAAATTCTCTCAGCTTTTGCTTGTCTGGAAATTGTTTAATCCCTCTGTCATATTTAAATGATAATCGTGCTGGATACAGTATTCTTGGTTCGAGGCCCTTTTGTTTCATAACGTTAAATATATCATGCCATTCTCTTCTAGCCTGTAAGGTTTCTGTTGAGAAGTCTGATGGGTTTTCCTTTGAAGGTCATCTTTCTTTCTCTAGCTGCCTTTAATACTCTATCTTTATTTTTGATCTTTGCCATTTCAATTATTATGTGTCTTGGTGTTGTGTTCCTGGGGTCCCTTGTGTTAGGAGATCGGTGGGCCTCCATGTACTGCGAGACTATTTCCTTTCCCAGCATTGGGAAGGTTTCAGCAATTATTTCTTCAAAGACACTTTCTATCCCCTTTTCTCTCTCTTCTTCCTCTGGTACTCCTATAATGCAAATATTGTTCCTTCTGGATTCGTCACACAGTTCTCTTAATATTCTTTCATTCCTAGAAATCCTTTTATCTCTCTCTGCCTCTGCTGCTCTGTATTCCTGTTCTCTGTTTTCTATTCCATTAACAGTCTCTTCCATCTCGTCCAGTCTGCTGCTGAGCCTGTCAATGGCTTGTCTCATTTCTGCATTGTCTTTCCTGACTTCCCTCACTTCCTCCCTCAGCTCTTGCATATTTCTCTGTAGATCCATCAGCATGGTGATGACTTTTATTCTGAATTCTTTTTCAGGAAGATGCTGCATTTCCATCTCTTCAGATTCCTTTTCTGAGGGGCTCTGAATCTTGGTGAACTTTGTCTGTATCATATTCTTCTGTCTTGTCATGTTGGCAGGAGTGGTCGGTGGTAGGTGCCACGTATGTCAGCTGGGCTCTTTAAGGTTTAAAAAGAAAAGAGAAAAAAAAAGAAAAAAGAAAAATAAAACCACCACCAAAAAAGAAAATAAGTAAGCAAGAAAAAAAAAAAGGAAGGGAAAGAAAAGAGAGAAAGAATGGAGAAAGAAATGAAAGAAAAGGAAGGTGAAAAAAGAAAAAAAAAGGGCAAGAAATAAAACAGACAAGAAAAAAAAGCAAGCAATAACACAAACAAGAAAAAAAAAAGCCCACATGGTGCGGAGTCGCTACGCGTGCTGTAGGTGTCGCTGTTGCTCCACTAATTCGCAGCTGCAGCCACGCCGCTTTTTTTGTAGGTAGGAATGAATGGGACGCTATTGTTTTCTGTATAAAGTTCCAGCTTGGTTGCTCCCTTCTTTCCGTCACTAGTGAAGGGGACCAAAGTTCCCCAGGACTTCCAGCCTACAGGGCTGAGCCCGCCAGGGTGATGGTGTTCCCTCGCTGGGCCCCTTGCCTCTCCGAGACTGCTACAAATGGCCCGCACTTTTCTCTTGTCCCTGGGCTCTGACTGCACAAGTGAAGGGGACCAAAGTTCCCAAGGACTTCCAGCCTGCAGGGCTGAGCCCGCCGGGGCGATGGTGATCCCTCCCTGGCCCCCCGCCTCTCTGAGAGTGCTACAAATGGCACGCGCTTTTCTCTTGTCCCTGGGTGCTGGGTGCATGATCCCGGCACCTTCCCGGCTCAAAACCAGCCTCTTCTGCCTCTCCAATGTCTGAAGAACTGCGCGATGTGTGTCAGTGCTCCCAGTGCTCTGGCGCAGACCATGGGGGCTGGTTATTTTGTGGACCTGCTCTTTCACTCCCTCCTGGCTCCGAATCCTGTCCTCCCGCCGGCGCCCTGGACTGGGTGAGTGTTCGGGTGCCGCCGGGTTGCAGCTCTGTATCTTACCCGCCTCGCAGTGTGCTGAGTCCTCCCAGGTGTGGCTGCATGCTGTGCACTTTCCTGTGTTCCCTGATTTCTCTTTTAGGAATAGTTGTATTTGCTGTGTTTTCATAGATATATATAGTTTTGGGAGGAGATTTCTCCCGCCCTGCTCACACCGCCATCTTCCTGGAAGTCTCCCATGTGAATTTTTGAACTATTTGCTCTAGTTCATTGAAGAATGCTGTAAGTATTTTGATCGGGATTGCACTGAATCTGTAGATTGTTTGGGGTAGGATGGCCATTTGGACAATATTAATTCTTCCTAGCTAAGAGCATGGGATGCATTTCAATTTGTTAGTGTCCTCTTTAATTTCTCTTAAGAGTGTCTTGAGTTTTCAGGGTATAGGTCTTTCACTTCCTTGGTTAGGTTTCTTCCTAGGTATTTTATTCATTTGATGCAATTGAGAATGGAATTGTTTTTCTGATTTCTCATTCTGTTAGTACATTGTTAGTGTATAGGAAATCAACAGATTTCTTTGTATTAATTTTGTATCCTGTAACTTTGCTGAACTCAGATATTAGTTCTAGTAGTTCTGGAGTGGAGTCTTTAGGGTTTTTTTTCCCTTAATTATGCTTTTATTTTTTTATATAATTTATTTTATTATCATTAATCTACAATTACATTTGCAATATTACGGTTACTAAACTACCCCTTCATCAGGTCCCCTCCACCAACCGCATTACAGTCCCTGTTCAGTAGCAAATTGAGGTGCTATAGAATCACTACTTGTCTTCTCTGAGTTGTACAGCCCGCCCCGTGCACCCCCAACATTACATCTGCTAATCGTTATGCCCCCTTTTCCCTCTTATCCCTCCATTCCCGCCCATTTTTCCCAGTCCCTTTCCCTTTGGTAACTATTAGTCCATTCTTGGGTTCTGTGAGTCTGCTGCTGTTTTGTTCCTTCAGTATTTTTCCTTTGTTCTTATACTCCACATATGAGTGAAATAATTTGATACTTGTCTTTTTCGGCTTGGCTTATTTCACTGAGCATAATACCCTCTAGCTCCATCCATGTTGTTGCAAATGGTAGGATTTGTTTTCTTCTTATGGCTGAATAACATTCCATTGTGTATATGTACCACTTCTTCTTTATCCATTCATCTACTGATGGACACTTAGGTTGCTTCCATTTCTTGGCTATTGCAAATAGTGCTGCAATAAACTTAAGGGTGCATATGTCTTTTTCACAGTGGGCTGCTGCATTCGTAGGGCAAATTCGTAGGAGAGGGATTCCTGGGTCAAATGGTATTTCTATTTTGAGTTTTCTGAGGAACCTCCATACTGCTTTCCACAATGGTTGAACTAATTTGCAGTCCCACCAGCAGTGTAGGAGGGTTCCCTTTTCTCCACATCCTCGCCAACATTTGTTGTTGTTTGTGTTTTGGATGTTGGCCATCCTCACTGGAGTGAGGTGATATCTCATTGCGGTTTTAATCTGCATTTCTCTGATGATTAGCGATGTGGAGCATCTTTTCATGTGCCTGTTGGCCATCAGAATTTCATCTTTAGAGAAGTGTCTATTCATGTCCTGTGCCCATTTCTTAATTGGATTATTTGCTTTCTGTTTGTTAAGGTGCATGAGTTCTTTATATATTTTGGATGTCAACCCTTTATCAGATACGTTTTTTATGAATATATTCTCCCATACTGTAGGATGTCTTTTTTGTTCTACTGATGGTGTCCTTTGCTGTACAGAAGCTTTTCAGCTTGATATAGTCCCACTTGTTCATTTTTGTTTTGTTTCCCTTGCCCGGGGAGATATGTTCATGAAGAAGTTGCTCATGTTTATGTCTAAGAGATTTCTGCCTATGTTTTTTTCTAAGAGTTTTATGGTTTCATGACTTACATTCAGGTCTTTGATCCACCTTGAGTTTACCTTTGTGTATGGGGCTAGACAGTAGCCAGTTTCATTCTCTTACATGTAGCTGTCCAGTTTTTCCAACACCAGCTGCTGAAGAGGCTGTCATCTCCCCATTGTATATCCAAGGCACTTTATCAAATATTAATTGACTGTATATGTTTGGGTTAATGTTTGGATTTTCTATTCTGTTCCACTGGTCTGTGGGTCTGTTGTTGTGCCAATACCAAATTGTCTTGATTACTGTGCCTTTGTAGTAGAGCTTGAAGTCAGGGAGTGTAATTCCCCCTGTTTTATTCCTCCTTCTCAGGATTGATTTGGCTATTTGGGGTCTTTTGTGGTTCCATATGAATTTTAGAGTTATTTGTTCAATTTCATTGAAGAAAGCTGTTGGTAGTTTGATAGGGATTGCATTGAATCTGTAGGTTTCTTTAGGTAGTATAGGCATTTTGACAATATTTATTCTTCCTAGCCAAGAGCATGGGATACGTTTCCATTTGTTAGTGTCCTCATTCATTTCTCTTAGGAGTGTCTTGCAGTTTTCAGAGTACATGTCTTTGACGTCCTTTGTTAGGTTTATTCCTAGGTATTTTATTCGTTTTGATGCAACTGTTAAATGGAATTGTTTTTCTGATTTCACTTTCTGTTAGTTCATCATTAGTGTATAGGAAAGCAACATATTTCTGTGTGTTAATTTTGTATCCTGCAACTT
>JAVSCE010003724.1:0-11606 GCA_032199065.1 Smutsia gigantea
TCTATAAATTCTTATCAATAGAGAAAGCAATGACTAAAATCTGCATGACAACTTTACCCTTGTTTACTGTGCTTTTCCTGGTCACCTCCAACAACTGACTTCCACCCCCAACATATTATTTTGCCTTTAACTAAAGATGGTGTTTAAGATGATGGCTTTGACCATTTTGGGGAGTTACTCAGTTTTCCTGGGTATCTCCCATGTATACAGGAAGTGTAAATATTATTAAGCTCTTCTTTGTTTTTCCCTTGTTTAAAAAGAAATAGTAACAAAAACTCAAAAGCATAGAATTAAGCCTAATTTAAAATACACAAGACATTTTTAAGTTTGCTAAAATATGCACAAAGCTATTGTATTGAGACATCAAGGAGAATTAAATTATAGCAAAATAAACCATGTTCATGGATAAGATTCAATACTTCAAAAAACATTTCTTCTCTCCCTAAATAATTATAAATTTTAATGCAATTCCAATCAAAATCCCTACAAGAATTTGCAAAGAACCTGACATACCGATTATAAGATTCACTTTGGAAGGCTGTATGAATATCAAGAAATTTTTAAAGGACAATGTTAGGAGCAAAGTTTGTAAAGATATAACATCAAGACATTAAAAATAATTTAAACCATGTTAACTTCACAAGGAAACAAATAAAGTAATGGGACAGAATAGATAGTCCTATGGTATATTGCAAATCTGGGAAAGGACACTGTCCAAGGTGTTTTTGGTACATTTTGCTTTTTGGAAAGAAAAAAATTATATATCTACTTCACTCAAGAAAAAAATCAAATGGGTTAGAGAACTAAATGTGCAAACACATTAAAAGATAACACAAGTTTGAGATGGGAATTTTTCTTAAGGAAGTCACCCCCCCAAAAAAAAACATAAAGAAGAGATAACATAGTTGACTAAATAAAATACATAAAGGCTGAACAACAAAATACAGTCTTACTCTGTAAATTCAATTATGTAAATTTTAAAAGCAGGCAAAACTATACTATGGTGATTGAACTCAAAATAGTGGTTACCTTAGAGGAAGGGATGGGTGGGGAGCAATTGAAGAAGGGTATAAGTGGCGGGTGGGGGGTGTCTCTGAGAACTGGCCAAGGTACTGATAACACTTTCAGAAAATTCATCAGCCTACACAGCTGTACATACATCATTAGGCACTTTTCTGTATGTATGTTAATTTAATTTAAAAGTTAAACAGATACCTAAACATGATTTAAAACAAATACAGTGTTAGAGAGTATATGGAATTACATATAAAGGAAACTGAGTATCCAGAAAACATATTTTTATAAAGCCTCACAAAATCAAATTAAAACAGTATGTATTTTTACCTACAGTATTGATAAGAATTTTTAAGACCTCAAATGTCAAGAGTTAACAGAGTAGGAAAAATTGTATTCTCATATAAAACTATTGGAAAAATAAACTAGTTTGAACATACCGAAGAGCAATTTAGCATGATTTCTATTAAAATTGAAGATTCATATACCTTCCAACTCAGTAATTCTACTTTTGCATATACACTATAGAGCAATATTTTCCAAATTGTACATTATAACTCATGAGAACGTTTTTAAATCAAATTCATGTATAATAATTAGGTTTTTTTTCATGAAATGAAAATAATAAAATACTTGGAATAGAAAAATACTAAAACAGCTAGTCTCTGGACAGCTACTAGTCCAAGACATGCTCTTTGCTGGACAAAATGAAGAAATAAGAATGAAGTTGTTCATAAAACTAAATTTGTTAACTTAATATTTAAATTCTGAGATTGTCCTTATAACCATTTTGGCACTAAAAAGCTTATCTATTATAAATTATGGTGACTCTTAAGCTTAATGGTGGCTGTGAGTTTTTTAATGTTTTTGCCCAGCAAAATCAAACATCAATAAATCTGTGTATCCAATTTTTTTTATCTGAAACACTTATCTCTGATATCCCAAAGTTCAAGAATCAATATTCTACTCCATATCTCTGCTGTTCCATGCAGATCAGAGTCAAGGAGTGAACATTTCATACTGTAACTACTAATCACTCGCTCATTCTCTAACACATTCAGTGAATGAATGTTGTGGGGGGTGGAGGCATATAGATCAGTTGGCCTGATTTACTAGCACAGTAAAGCCTTTTGAAAACATGTGCCATGGTTCATAAGGGCATGGCAAGAGAGGTATGTGGATTATTGCAAATCCATCTTCACTATGAAAAACGATCTAGAGTATGGGTCAAAAAATTTCATCTTTATCTGGATCTGATAGCACATGAGTACAGTACTAAGTGATCTGACTTGACAAGAATGTAGAAGATCAAAGGAAAATCAGTAAAGGTCTAGAGCCCACTTGAAGTAGCTCACTGGAGTGGGTGTGACAAATGGGAATGGAACGGGCTTGGATTCTCAGACGGAATCTGCATTTAACTCTGACTCACTCTCATTATATCTAAATTTAAATTTACAGTTTAGAAATAGATGCCTATATATTGTTTAAAAGTTTAAATGTTTTGTAAGGTTTATATAAAAAATGTCAAGTAGTTAGAGGTCTATAAAGCTGCAGAAGATGAAATACTGATCCTTCAGTTATGTAAAAAATATAAAGTGATTTTAAAATCAACTTCTAAGCCAAAATATCCTCCAACATTATCAATTTTTTTTAGATTTATTGAGTCATAAAATGTTGACAATAAGCACTCATATGGCAAAAGTTCTGGCTTAGTCATATGTTAGATTTCTACCCATTGGCAACTTACCTTTCACTTCCAACTGTAAACCTAGAGATCATATCTCAATCTTCCCCACTTTGCGGGTGAAAAACTGACCCAAAGAGGTGACATGACTTTTCTATGTAGGCCAGAACCAAGTCCTGTACTCCTCTAGCTTCTCATAAGTTATCTGTAGCAAGACGGAAACTGGACCTACTCAAGAAGACTGTACTTTACCTGTTCAATGACCTGGGCCCACTGGATTCAAGTTTTAAAAGGAAAATAAATGTTAATAATCAATGACTAAATGCTACATTTTTGTCCATAAAGAGGCAAAGTACTTCACTCCATTGATCTGTGGTCCAGTTAGAGTTTTTTTAATCTGACAAAGTGAAATAACATATGATGGGAACAATTTTCTCAGAAGTTTGTTTAAAAGGTAAAAACATGCTCAAAAATATTCTACTTTCATTTATAACATTTTCTGTTCATTTAACAACTTTAAAGGGTTTCATATAGTATTTTAAGATTATGAATTCTATCATATTTCTCCAATAAAAGATACTTGCATGTGTTTACTCTTATGACTGTCAAGTACCCTATAGTTTCTGTGTGTAATTTCTTCTGGCTGCAAATTCTACACTTCAAGAAGCACTGTATACTGTTAATTCCCTAATCTATTCTGATTCTCTAAACTAGAATTTCCAACTTTGAATGTTTTTAGGGACTAAGCAATAATATAAACACATAAAGTGACAATTTGGAGTGGTGAGGACTTGATGAACAGGAGAGCTCACGTCTGTTTTTTTTCCATGGATTTTGAAAGCATGTAGAATACTAACAGGAGGGTTAGAATTTCAGCGTGCAATTAGCTAAAATCCTAAGGATGAAGGGAAGAGAAACTGAGACAGTCCTTTAGAAAGAAAAGGAAGGCTCTGCTTTCTACCTAGGGTGCCCATTGACTGTAGAGTCCAAGGTGGTGTGATTCACATTACAGCAGCCTCCATAAGGACAAAGCTCAGGTTGCCTCAATAATTCAGTGCTCTTTTTAATACAATACCATGACTGTTTTGTCCTAGTTTTGACCATGATAATCCAACTTTTGTTTTTAACTACCTACAGTTCTTTTCTTACACTTTATTGTGCCTGAGAAAAACCCTTCATTCATTATCTGTAGCCAAGAAGAGACTACCCTAAACTTGTATCATTAAAAAAGAAAACACTTTTAGGTGGATAAGCCAAAGAAAAGCAATCCACATAATAAAACTGACACAGTCAGAACATTCCTCACGTTCTCCAATCCCAAACCCTGCTAATCTAATCTACAGGAGGAGAAAAATCAGTATCACAGAAGAAATTGTCAAGGTACTTTTTCCTTTCTTCTTGAATAGATGTTTCCCAAAAATCAAGGAATCTCTCAGAGTGACAGTATCTCAGAGAAACTGAAACATAAACTATAAGCCTTAGGCCAAAACACCATTTTACCAAGAAAACACAGAGCAAGAGATTTTAAAATGGGCCATCAAAGCCCAGTTCAGAATGAGAGGAAAAGAAGATAGTAATTTGAGATTTGAAAATAGTCAACTAAACAAGACTGAACTTCCTCCATGAGGCCCTGCCTAGAGATGTATTTCAGGGCTTTCTAACAGGCCCTGCTGTTTTCATAGTTGCATTTACTACAGAAGTTTCCATGGCACCCGGCTTAAATTCACAAGCTTCACATAGTTTGTACTCAAGCCCAGCAGCTAGCAAGCTTGAAAAAGAGAAAATACAGAATGAAGTAATACCTGACAGAAAACTAGAAAATCACAGTAAGAAGTGACTTGGTTGGACCAACTCTCCAGATCCCTGAACTGAAACTGAGCCCTTGGTAGTGACATACTCAAAGCAAGAATAATATGAGTAGCAGTCTTAGTTTAAATCTTTATTATTACTTATACCCAGTTCTTTTTCTACTACACAACACTGTCTGTATTGGTAAGGACTTTAAAAAAATCTATTAAAGTATTATGGCTGCACATAGAAGAGCAAGTTAAACAGATGCCTTTGTCAAAATAGTAGTAATAAAGCAAGCACCCAAAGCACCAGAACCCCAGAACCCCCAGTCCCTTGGACACCCTCACACACCTCTCCTTACTGCACTCTCCCCCTGCCTCCAAGCCACCCTCTCACTTAGGTGGTAACTGTTCGCTTACTTTGTTTTACTACTTAGATACGTATTCCCAAACCATGTACTCTTAGTTTTGTTTATGTGGAATCATATCATTATATGTAAACTTTTACATCTGATGTCTTTCAGTTAACATATATTTGTGAGATTCAACTAGATTGCTGTAGAATAGTCCACTGTGTGAATATTTCACATTTCACTAATGCATCCAAGGGCTAATCAGCAACTGGATGGGTGCAGTTGGTACTGTTACCAAAACTACTGTTACGGGCATTCTTGAATATGTCTCCTGGCTTACATGTGCAAGAATTTCTTTAGGATATATATGTACAGGGAATAATTTCTGTGTTGTAGAGTTGCATGCACTCTAATTAGAATACTTTGAGCAGAAAAAAAATGTAACTGTGACTTAAAATGGCTTAAACAGTAAGAATATTTACTATTTTTCATGATAAGAAATCTAGACATACAGAAAATCCAGTGTTTGTTTCACTGTTTAAACAATGTCATCAGGGATCTGGGAAATCTCCATTTTCTGTTCTGCCATCCTCAGTGACTCTTTCATTCTGTTCCCAGGGTAGGTCCTTTATGGTCACAGGATAGCTACAACAGGTGCAGACATTATATCCCACCATAACCACATGCAGAGGAAGAAGAGGTCATCTCCTCTGATATTTCTCTCTTAGGCATAAGAAAACCTTTCCCTAAAGCCCCCAGCAAACTTTCTCTCATCTTGTAGGTAAGAACTGTGTCACATGTCTTGCCTACATCAAACATGGAAAAGGGAAATAAAAGTTGCCTAAGCCAGTCGAGAGATCCAATATGCACCGCCGCAGGCTGAAGAGAGGCCCTCCCTAGTCAGGCGCCCAGCCACAGGGAGAGGCTGCATCCTTGGTCTTGTCCGCCTGGCTCTTGCTGCCATTGGATATGATCATGTCCATTTTATTACAGTGGAGAGTGGAATTCTAAACATATACATACACATAGAGGGAAAAGCATAATGAATAGAAACATAAAATCCCATACATGTACTCATTGTCCAGCTCCACAATTAACTCATGGCCCATCTCCTTTCATCTACACCCCCTTCATCTCCCTATCCCCTCCCTCAAAGTATTTGGAAGTAAATCCAGCTGTTTTGTTAGTTCATCTGTAAATGTATAAGTAATATGTCTTTAAAAGATAAAGATTCTCAAAAAAACAAAACCACAATGCAGTTACCACATTATCTTAAAAGAAAGTTTCCTAACATCACCAGATATCCTGTCAATATTCAAGTATCTCCAATTATCTCATAAATGTGTATGCGTGTGTTTAAAGAGTTTGTTTGAACTGAGACCCAAGTAAGTCCCAAATATTAGTTGATTGATCTTTCTCCTAAGTACGACCAGGTATTCTTGAAAACATAATCAGGGTTCTACAGATGTGGAGAATGGGCAGTTGACAGTCTGGGGTGCCCAGGCTAACAGGCCTGACCAGGCTGTGGGTGGTCTCCCTGTGAGACCCCCTGGCGATGGTCAGCGGCCACACCTGGCAGTGTTCTAGCAGGAAGTCAGGTTACAATATAGTAGACCTCTGTCCCTCAGAGAGCAAGAAATATTAGGGATTCACATCTCATAGGAAAAGCATACCACAAAGAAATGAGTATCATTAAAAATTGACTGGTGAAGAGCATGGAATTAATGTTAATTCCACTACAGAAGGAATTTGTTTTTAAGAAATCAGCCATTAGCAAGAGATTAATAAAGATGACAAAAGACCAGAAAATTATAGTTCCCTGGTGAATGATACCTATTGATTAAAATAAAATTAAGAAGTACAAAAGATAATGGCTTCAATTCACCACTTCTTTGTAATCAATTTTGCTTTTAATCTACACTTAGTTTTTCAAATTAGGTTGTAAATACTTGACATGATTGGTATTGAATTTGAAATTATAATTTTTTTTAACGTGGAGTTAAACTGCTAACAGAAGGAGGAGTGATATAGTGCTATAAGATTTTTTGATGTTGCTTATTAATACCTCTCCTGCTTCTAAAAATGGTTTGCAGTAACAAAATAAAATATATAGATTTGATAAGATGGGAGAAAATATCAAAGCAGAGTAAAAGGGCAAAATTCAAGAAATTAGAGGAGGAAAGGAGAATAAGCAGCAAACATGGGCTAACAGGAATTAAACACAAAATGAGGGCAAGAAAATCCTTATAACTGCAATAAAGTCAATCATATTTTAGGTACATAAAACATTTATTTTAAAAAAAATAAAAGAACTTTTAAAAGTTTGCCGTCCTCTTTCCCCATTTTTCTAACCTCTTTCTGCCGAACAGTCACAAGTCAGAGGTGTAGTTCAGTGAGCAGAAAAAACTGTTGACAATCAGCACAGCCTCTCCAGGGCTGAACAAGGCAGGGGGTGGAGCCCAATTAAGGGTATACCGCAGCAGCTCTCAATTAGGCCGATTTCACACAGCCCACCCCAGGGGACATTTGGCAATGTCTGGGGACATTTTGTTTGTCGCAGCCAGGGTGAGGGTACTATCGTCATCTCATGGGTAGTGCTTAAACATCGCTCACTGCACGGGACAGCCCCCCAGCAATAAAGAATCACCCAGCCCCGAATGCCAGCAAGGCCAGGTTGTGGAAGCCCTGACCTAGTGGGTGGGATGCAGAACAGCTCTGAGGCACCAGCCCATCGCATACCACTAAGGGATACAGAGGGACTTCTCCTCTCCCTTGTCCAACAAATTCTTTCTCTGCAACTTCTTTCCTGTGCCTTCCCTTCACCACAACCAAAATGCATGCTACATCTCACTTCTAGTTTATGCATGTTTTCAACTGAGCTGGCTCACTTTAGTCCATGAGAGCTGCCCGATTAATTTCTTTATGACACTAATTCACACCTTCTCACCTAAAGAACTGCGGTAGCTTCTATTCTGCAAACAATGTCACAGCTGAACTCCTCATCCTGATACCATCCTCATCACCCATCAATGGCTAGTTCTTCACTCTTGTAACCTCACCTCAAATACCCACAGCTCCTTTCCTCAAGCCAAGACATCAAGGACCTTTCTCACTCCTCTCTCGTTCACCTGGTTCACTCTGTCTCCTGGTTGACTCTTACACATATATATTGAAATAAAGTTCATATACAATATTATATTGATTTCAAGTATACAACATAGTGATTTGACAGTTATATACATTATTAAATGTTCACTCCAACTAGTGTAGTTACTATGGGTCAACATAGAAAGATGTTATAGAACTATTGACTATATTTTCTATGCTGTACTTTCTCCTGGTTGATTCTTGCTGCGTGGATAAAAAAGAATTCTGAAAAACCAGACTGCTTTTAAAGTGCTTGAATCATGGACAAGTGGGGCATAGCATTCTCTACTTCAAAATTAATGAATTAAAAAGAATTTAACTGTGCTCCTGCTGTACACTAAGTCAGGAAACTGCTTTCAACCTTAAGAGCTGAAACAAAAAACATTTTCAGGCCAAAAAAAAAAACCAAATTAATAGAGTTTTTTCCATTTTCCAAAAGGTCTAAGTTAGTTTTCATGAAAATCTTGGTTTGGAAGCAAGGAAAATAAGGGAGATATCATGCACATCTTTTTAAAAAATACACTTTTTTAAATCTTAGAAAAGATACTTCAGGGGCAAACCTTATTTTATGTATTGAACCCTACTGGCACAAAAAGTAAGATTAAAATAAAATATGAAAATATGAAACTTTATTGCATAAGAGATTTACTCCCTTATTTCAGATAATGCTAAGTCAGTAACATTTCTAGTACAGAGATTAGAAATGTTTGGCCCGAATAAAAGAAACATGGGCACTATTTAAAAATATTTAAGAAGTTGTTATACAGAAAGAGGAAAAGATAAACTTTGAAAGTTGCTCATAAGGAGAGAAGCAGGACAAATAGGAGGCAGTTCCAAGGACTTAGATATTTGGCTCTGGATAAGGAAGGAGTCTGCAGCCTCCCTGATTTTGAAGGAGCTTCAGCAGTGGTCTCAGGACTGCCACTTCAATTAGGAAAATCTGCCCTGATCAAAACTGACCGCCTTGGCTTCCAAACTCCCCCCTCAATGTGTTACACGCACTGCACACACCAGCCCCATTACTTCATCTCCTCAGTTTCCCGGACTTGTGGATGCCAGCCTCTCTCAGCATTTGGGCGGCCACTGGCCCTACACATCAAGCTTACATGTAATTACATCGCTCCTCTGCTCAACTGTCTGTCTACCAAACAAAATCAGAACCCCTGAGCGGGATTTTCAAGGCCCTTCACAATCTGTTTGCCACCATCAACCCATTGGTCCATCCAGGTGGATAAGTAAAGATTCTGATGTAAAATAGGCCAGTTTTATAATTGTTATTTTTTATATTTTTTTGATAGAGTTAGAGGAGTGACATAGGGAAATGTTATAGATATAATGCATCCAGATAGTATAAAGTAATTTGACAAAATCTCCCTTTCGATCTTGGCGGTTGTGGGTAAAGTAGGGTTCGTATGGCCAGGATCCTCACTGAACTTAAACCACCTGATGATGTAACTGGCCTGTTGCTATGCTACTGCTTCCACACCTTTAGGCAATAAGAGATTATTGTGTTAATATAAAGAGTTCCACCCAGTGCTCTGTGCGCGACGGGGTGGCAGGGGCTGCAAGGCTGCAAGAGAGCAAAGCAGAGGCTGGAGTGGTGGCAATGCCAAGGACAGAGGCCCAGAGGATGGCTGTGCAGGACGGCTGTGCAGACAGAGGGGCCCAGAGGCAGAGACCAGCTTGCTGCATGCAGACTCACTCTGAGTGAACAGGATTTTAGTGACTGACCTGCCACCTGGAAATTAAGTTGGGTATAACCCTTTCACCCCAAGAACACTTTGCTATAAATTTCTTTGGTCACAGTGAATCTATAGTGAACTTGCCTGGGGCTGAAACCCATTTGCAAGACAGTGGTTAAGTTAGAGAAATGTGAAGCAGATACTGGGATACTTAGGAGGCTCTGTAACCAGGAAAGTGGCCATCAGGTTCTGACGGGTGCTGACTGCTGCCCAAGAAGAAATGACCAGTGGTGGGGCATGGAGTGTTGCCTTGTCCAGTGATATGGTTAAAAATATTGACCTCGTGGTCATCGCATTTGCAGATCATGATGCTGAGAAGGAAAGCAAATACAGTGAACGACAGAAACAGGAGTAAACAAAAAGCCAGAAGGCCAGAACACCGGATGGAACAAAAGATGAAATGCCACCAAATCAAAAACCAAACTGCAAAAGTACAAGACAGGGAGACAGTGATATCGCACAACCATTTGTAGAAAAGGCATAAATATTTTATTCAATCTCAAGCTTAATATAAGTCAACATGTGACTCTCCCTCCAAAAAAGAAACTAATTTGACCTTGAGTTGTATTAATAGACATAGGGTAGCTTTAATAAAGGAGATAAATGTTCCTCTGTCTCCTTTACTCTAAATGACAAAGGAATGGGTGATATTTAGCCTGAAGAAAGAAAGTGGATTGATTGCTCTCTTTAAATACTTAAAGAGGTGTCCTGTAGAAGCAGCCCTTGGAAGTTCAACATGTAATGAGTAAAATATGAGGAGATAAATTTGGGTTTTCTTCTTAACAGTGAAAACTACTGCCATTATTAGACTGGACCAGTTTTATACATACTGTAGGTTGCATTTAAGTCCTGGGGCGGTTTAAGTTGTTCAAGAATGAATGACCGTTTGGTATTCTGAACTCAGATTCTGCCATTTGGAGTAATGCAGAAAGTGGGGGTTGTTGGGTAAAGCTCTGATACTGTGGGGCTGGGCAGGGTGGGGATTAGTGAAGAAAATGTGCTCTGTCCTCAGAAATCACAAAGAAAAACTCTTGCTGTCTGAAAAAGCTTTATTAGAGATGAATTGCACTTGCACATTCATTTGGTACAAAGCCTAATAATAGAATTATAGGGGAAATTCTCTTTCCATTTTGTGCTTTATAAAAGCTTAAAAACGTTTCCTTATCCTAAAACCTACTCTGTAAGGTCTCTTCTAAGTTGTGTACATGTAGTTTTGTTAGAAACTTTCCAGGAGTAATTTTTCATCAGTAGTAAGTAAAAACTTAATAAATTGTAACATAAATCTGGTCCTTAGACTTAAAATTTGTGGTTCTAAATTTATTTTTAAATTTAAATTTATTTTGTGCTCCTAAGACATCAAGTAGAATAAACCTCTCTGCTACACACATGGGTCTCTTCTTCTTATACCAGTGCCAAAATGACAGTTTCGGTCTGAGTATTTCAGCTTTCACCATTAGTGACAAGGTATTTGGTTACCATGCCTTCAAGGTTTACATGTCCTGGCTTTGAACCAACAATCCCCAGACATACTCATTCTCTCCGGTTCCTAGGGGCTTCCAGGTTTCTTGCCTACGTTAGTGTTCCATTCTCACCACCTCATCATGCATTTCTTCAGGACCTAGCTATGTCTAGAAGCCTTGCTGGCCAGATGTCCTACAGATTCATTTGCCTGTCTTCCCTCTCTCTTGAGGAAGTTGTTCTCAAATAGAGAGCACATAGAATCACCTGGGCAGCTGGCCAAATGTACGAGTCTACAATCCCACCACAGGTGTTCTGATTTAATACCTGCCTTTAGAAGGTGACACCATTTTTAACAAACCTTCCTTACCCCAAAAAGGCTTTAACTTATTTTTTTTACAAAGAATTTCAGATTACA